>JAZDUA010000095.1:3452500-3525000 GCA_038098605.1 Gryllus longicercus
ACAATGAACTTCTCTCTACTGCGCAAGCTGTAGCGAAGAGTAAGGCAATCTAAGCGTTGGTCACCTCGCGCAGCGCCTCCGCGTAGGAGGTCATGTCGGTCATGATGACGAGCACGTGCTTGTCGCACTGGTAGGCGAGGAACTCGGCGACGGTGAGCGCGAGGCGCGAACTAGATTTATCCTCTTTTGTGTTACCAGTCCCCCATATATTACGAGTTTGTTAAAAACCCGCGCTTTCTTCGCATTGCCAACAATGAACTTCTCTCTACTGCGCAAGCTGTAGCGAAGAGTAAGGCAATCTAAGCGTTGGTCACCTCGCGCAGCGCCTCTGCGTAGGAGGTCATGTCGGTCATGATGACGAGCACGTGCTTGTCGCACTGGTAGGCGAGGAACTCGGCGACGGTGAGCGCGAGGCGCGAACTAGATTTATCCTCTTTTGTGTTACCAGTCCCCCATATATTACGAGTTTGTTAAAAACCCGCGCTTTCTTCGCATTGCCAACAATGAACTTCTCTCTACTGCGCAAGCTGTAGCGAAGAGTAAGGCAATCTAAGCGTTGGTCACCTCGCGCAGCGCCTCCGCGTAGGAGGTCATGTCGGTCATGATGACGAGCACGTGCTTGTCGCACTGGTAGGCGAGGAACTCGGCGACGGTGAGCGCGAGGCGCGAACTAGATTTATCCTCTTTTGTGTTACCAGTTCCCCATATATTACGAGTTTGTTAAAAACCCGCGCTTTCTTCGCATTGCCAACAATGAACTTCTCTCTACTGCGCAAGCTGTAGCGAAGAGTAAGGCAATCTAAGCGTTGGTCACCTCGCGCAGCGCCTCCGCGTAGGAGGTCATGTCGGTCATGATGACGAGCACGTGCTTGTCGCACTGGTAGGCGAGGAACTCGGCGACGGTGAGGGCGAGGCGCGAACTAGATTTATCCGCTTTTGTGTTACCAGTCCCCCATATATTACGAGTTTGTTAAAAACCCGCGCTTTCTTCGCATTGCCCACAATGAACTTCTCTCTACTGCGCAAGCTGTAGCGAAGAGTAAGGCAATCTAAGCGTTGGTCACCTCGCGCAGCGCCTCCGCGTAGGAGGTCATGTCGGTCATGATGACGAGCACGTGCTTGTCGCACTGGTAGGCGAGGAACTCGGCGACGGTGAGCGCGAGGCGCGAACTAGATTTATCCTCTTTTGTGTTACCAGTCTTCCATACATTACGAGTTTGTTAAAAACCCGCGCTTTCTTCGCATTGCCAACAATGAACTTCTCTCTACTGCGCAAGCTGTAGCGAAGAGTAAGGCAATCTAAACGTTCGTCACCTCGCGCAGCGCCTCCGCGTAGGAGGTCATGTCGGTCATGATGACGAGCACGTGCTTGTCGCACTGGTAGGCGAGGAACTCGGCGACGGTGAGGGCGAGGCGCGAAATAGATTTATCCGCTTTTGTGTTACCAGTCCCCCATATATTACGAGTTTGTTAAAAACCCGCGCTTTCTTCGCATTGCCAACAATGAACTTCTCTCTACTGCACAAGCTGTAGCGAAGAGTAAGGCAATCTAAACGTTCGTCACCTCGCGCAGCGCCTCCGCGTAGGAGGTCATGTCGGTCATGATGACGAGCACGTGCTTGTCGCACTGGTAGGCGAGGAACTCGGCGACGGTGAGCGCGAGGCGCGAACTAGATTTATCCTCTTTTGTGTTACCAGTCCCCCATATATTACGAGTTTGTTAAAAACCCGCGCTTTCTTCGCATTGCCAACAATGAACTTCTCTCTACTGCGCAAGCTGTAGCGAAGAGTAAGGCAATCTAAGCGTTGGTCACCTCGCGCAGCGCCTCCGCGTAGGAGGTCATGTCGGTCATGATGACGAGCACGTGCTTGTCGCACTGGTAGGCGAGGAACTCGGCGACGGTGAGCGCGAGGCGCGAACTAGATTTATCCTCTTTTGTGTTACCAGTTCCCCATATATTACGAGTTTGTTGAAAACCCGCGCTTTCTTCGCATTGCCAAGAATGAACTTCTCTCTACTGCGCAAGCTGTAGCGAAGAGTAAACCAATCTAAGCGTTGGTCACCTCGCGCAGCGCCTCCGCGTAGGAGGTCATGTCGGTCATGATGACGAGCACGTGCTTGTCGCACTGGTAGGCGAGGAACTCGGCGACGGTGAGCGCGAGGCGCGAACTAGATTTATCCTCTTTTGTGTTACCAGTTCCCCATATATTACGAGTTTGTTAATAACCCGCGCTTTCTTCGCATTGCCAACAATGAACTTCTCTCTACTGCGCAAGCTGTAGCGAAGAGTAAGGCAATCTAAGCGTTGGTCTCCTCGCGCAGCGCCTCCGCGTAGGAGGTCATGTCGGTCATGATGACGAGCACGTGCTTGTCGCACTGGTAGGCGAGGAACTCGGCGACGGTGAGCGCGAGGCGCGAACTAGATTTATCCTCTTTTGTGTTACCAGTTCCCCATATATTACGAGTTTGTTCAAAACCCGCGCTTTCTTCGCATTGCAAACAACGAATTTCTCTCTACTGCGCAAGCTGTAGCGAATAGTAAGGCAATCTAAGCGTTGGTCACCTCGCGCAGCGCCTCCGCGTAGGAGGTCATGTCGGTCATGATGACGAGCACGTGCTTGTCGCACTGGTAGGCGAGGAACTCGGCGACGGTGAGCGCGAGGCGCGAACTAGATTTATCCTCTTTTGTGTTACCAGTCCCCCATATATTACGAGTTTGTTAAAAACCCGCGCTTTCTTCGCATTGCAAACAACGAATTTCTCTCTACTGCGCAAGCTGTAGCGAAGAGTAAGGCAATCTAAGCGTTGGTCACCTCGCGCAGCGCCTCCGCGTAGGAGGTCATGTCGGTCATGATGACGAGCACGTGCTTGTCGCACTGGTAGGCGAGGAACTCGGCGACGGTGAGCGCGAGGCGCGAACTAGATTTATCCTCTTTTGTGTTACCAGTTCCCCATATATTACGAGTTTGTTAAAAACCCGCGCTTTCTTCGCATTGCCAACAATGAACTTCTCTCTACTGCGCAAGCTGTAGCGAAGAGTAAAACAATCTAAGCGTTGGTCACCTCGCGCAGCGCCTCCGCGTAGGAGGTCATGTCGGTCATGATGACGAGCACGTGCTTGTCGCACAGGTAGGCGAGGACCTCGGCGATGGTGAGCGCGAGGCGCGAACTTGATTTATCCTCTTTTGTGTTACCAGTCCCCCATATATTACGAGTTTGTTAAAAACCCGCGCTTTCTTCGCATTGCCAACAATGAACTTCTCTCTACTGCGCAAGCTGTAGCGAAGAGTAAAACAATCTAAGCGTTGGTCACCTCGCGCAGCGCCTCCGCGTAGGAGGTCATGTCGGTCATGATGACGAGCACGTGCTTGTCGCACTGGTAGGCGAGGAACTCGGCGACGGTGAGCGCGAGGCGCGAACTAGATTTATCCTCTTTTGTGTTACCAGTCCCCCATATATTACGAGTTTGTTAAAAACCCGCGCTTTCTTCGCATTGCAAACAACGAATTTCTCTCTACTGCGCAAGCTGTAGCGAAGATTAAGGCAATCTAAGCGTTGGTCACCTCGCGCAGCGCCTCCGCGTAGGAGGTCATGTCGGTCATGATGACGAGCACGTGCTTGTCGCACTGGTAGGCGAGGAACTCGGCGATGGTGAGCGCGAGGCGCGAACTAGATTTATCCTCTTTTGTGTTACCAGTCCCCCATATATTACGAGTTTGTTAAAAACCCGCGCTTTCTTCGCATTGCCAACAATGAACTTCTCTCTACTGCGCAAGCTGTAGCGAAGAGTAAAACAATCTAAGCGTTGGTCACCTCGCGCAGCGCCTCCGCGTAGGAGGTCATGTCGGTCATGATGACGAGCACGTGCTTGTCGCACTGGTAGGCGAGGAACTCGGCGACGGTGAGCGCGAGGCGCGAACTAGATTTATCCTCTTTTGTGTTACCAGTTCCCCATATATTACGAGTTTGTTCAAAACCCGCGCTTTCTTCGCATTGCAAACAACGAATTTCTCTCTACTGCGCAAGCTGTAGCGAAGAGTAAGGCAATCTAAGCGTTGGTCACCTCGCGCAGCGCCTCCGCGTAGGAGGTCATGTCGGTCATGATGACGAGCACGTGCTTGTCGCACTGGTAGGCGAGGAACTCGGCGACGGTGAGCGCGAGGCGCGAACTAGATTTATCCTCTTTTGTGTTACCAGTCCCCCATATATTACGAGTTTGTTCAAAACCCGCGCTTTCTTCGCATTGCAAACAACGAATTTCTCTCTACTGCGCAAGCTGTAGCGAAGAGTAAGGCAATCTAAGCGTTGGTCACCTCGCGCAGCGCCTCCGCGTAGGAGGTCATGTCGGTCATGATGACGAGCACGTGCTTGTCGCACTGGTAGGCGAGGAACTCGGCGACGGTGAGCGCGAGGCGCGAACTAGATTTATCCTCTTTTGTGTTACCAGTTCCCCATATATTACGAGTTTGTTAAAAACCCGCGCTTTCTTCGCATTGCTAACAATGAACTTCTCTCTACTGCGCAAGCTGTAGCGAAGAGTAAAACAATCTAAGCGTTGGTCACCTCGCGCAGCGCCTCCGCGTAGGAGGTCATGTCGGTCATGATGACGAGCACGTGCTTGTCGCACTGGTAGGCGAGGAACTCGGCGATGGTGACCGCGAGGCGCGAACTAGATTTATCCTCTTTTGTGTTACCAGTCCCCCATATATTACGAGTTTGTTAAAAACCCGCGCTTTCTTCGCATTGCCAACAATGAACTTCTCTCTTCTGCGCAAGCTGTAGCGAAGAGTAAGGCAATCTAAGCGTTGGTCACCTCGCGCAGCGCCTCCGCGTAGGAGGTCATGTCGGTCATGATTACGAGCACGTGCTTGTCGCACTGGTAGGCGAGGAACTCGGCGACGGTGAGCGCGAGGCGCGAACTAGATTTATCCTCTTTTGTGTTACCAGTTCCCCATATATTACGAGTTTGTTCAAAACCCGCGCTTTCTTCGCATTGCAAACAACGAATTTCTCTCTACTGCGCAAGCTGTAGCGAAGAGTAAGGCAATCTAAGCGTTGGTCACCTCGCGCAGCGCCTCCGCGTAGGAGGTCATGTCGGTCATGATGACGAGCACGTGCTTGTCGCACTGGTAGGCGAGGAACTCGGCGACGGTGAGCGCGAGGCGCGAACTAGATTTATCCTCTTTTGTGTTACCAGTCCCCCATATATTACGAGTTTGTTAAAAACCCGCGCTTTCTTCGCAATGCAAACAACGAATTTCTCTCTACTGCGCAAGCTGTAGCGAAAGGTAAGGCAATCTAAGCGTTGGTCACCTCGCGCAGCGCCTCCGCGTAGGAGGTCATGTCGGTCATGATGACGAGCACGTGCTTGTCGCACTGGTAGGCGAGGAACTCGGCGACGGTGAGCGCGAGGCGCGAACTAGATTTATCCTCTTTTGTGTTACCAGTTCCCCATATATTACGAGTTTGTTAAAAACCCGCGCTTTCTTCGCATTGCCAACAATGAACTTCTCTCTACTGCGCAAGCTGTAGCGAAGAGTAAAACAATCTAAGCGTTGGTCACCTCGCGCAGCGCCTCCGCGTAGGAGGTCATGTCGGTCATGATGACGAGCACGTGCTTGTCGCACTGGTAGGCGAGGAACTCGGCGACGGTGAGCGCGAGGCGCGAACTAGATTTATCCTCTTTTGTGTTACCAGTTCCCCATATATTACGAGTTTGTTAAAAACCCGCGCTTTCTTCGCATTGCCAACAATGAACTTCTCTCTACTGCGCAAGCTGTAGCGAAGAGTAAAACAATCTAAGCGTTGGTCACCTCGCGCAGCGCCTCCGCGTAGGAGGTCATGTCGGTCATGATGACGAGCACGTGCTTGTCGCACTGGTAGGCGAGGAACTCGGCGACGGTGAGCGCGAGGCGCGAACTAGATTTATCCTCTTTGTGTTACCAGTTCCCCATATATTACGAGTTTGTTAAAAACCCGCGCTTTCTTCGCATTGCCAACAATGAACTTCTCTCTACTGCGCAAGCTGTAGCGAAGAGTAAGGCAATCTAAGCGTTGGTCACCTCGCGCAGCGCCTCCGCGTAGGAGGTCATGTCGGTCATGATGACGAGCACGTGCTTGTCGCACTGGTAGGCGAGGAACTCGGCGACGGTGAGCGCGAGGCGCGAACTAGATTTATCCTCTTTTGTGTTACCAGTTCCCCATATATTACGAGTTTGTTAATAACCCGCGCTTTCTTCGCATTGCCAACAATGAACTTCTCTCTACTGCGCAAGCTGTAGCGAAGAGTAAGGCAATCTAAGCGTTGGTCTCCTCGCGCAGCGCCTCCGCGTAGGAGGTCATGTCGGTCATGATGACGAGCACGTGCTTGTCGCACTGGTAGGCGAGGAACTCGGCGACGGTGAGCGCGAGGCGCGAACTAGATTTATCCTCTTTTGTGTTACCAGTTCCCCATATATTACGAGTTTGTTCAAAACCCGCGCTTTCTTCGCATTGCAAACAACGAATTTCTCTCTACTGCGCAAGCTGTAGCGAAGAGTAAGGCAATCTAAGCGTTGGTCACCTCGCGCAGCGCCTCCGCGTAGGAGGTCATGTCGGTCATGATGACGAGCACGTGCTTGTCGCACTGGTAGGCGAGGAACTCGGCGACGGTGAGCGCGAGGCGCGAACTAGATTTATCCTCTTTTGTGTTACCAGTTCCCCATATATTACGAGTTTGTTAAAAACCCGCGCTTTCTTCGCATTGCCAACAATGAACTTCTCTCTACTGCGCAAGCTGTAGCGAAGAGTAAAACAATCTAAGCGTTGGTCACCTCGCGCAGCGCCTCCGCGTAGGAGGTCATGTCGGTCATGATGACGAGCACGTACTTGTCGCACTGGTAGGCGAGGACCTCGGCGATGGTGAGCGCGAGGCGCGAACTAGATTTATCCTCTTTTGTGTTACCAGTCCCCCATATATTACGAGTTTGTTAAAAACCCGCGCTTTCTTCGCATTGCCAACAATGAACTTCTCTCTACTGCGCAAGCTGTAGCGAAGAGTAAAACAATCTAAGCGTTGGTCACCTCGCGCAGCGCCTCCGCGTAGGAGGTCATGTCGGTCATGATGACGAGCACGTGCTTGTCGCACTGGTAGGCGAGGAACTCGGCGACGGTGAGCGCGAACTAGATTTATCCTCTTTTGTGTTACCAGTCCCCCATATATTACGAGTTTGTTAAAAACCCGCGCTTTCTTCGCATTGCAAACAACGAATTTCTCTCTACTGCGCAAGCTGTAGCGAAGATTAAGGCAATCTAAGCGTTGGTCACCTCGCGCAGCGCCTCCGCGTAGGAGGTCATGTCGGTCATGATGACGAGCACGTGCTTGTCGCACTGGTAGGCGAGGAACTCGGCGACGGTGAGCGCGAGGCGCGAACTAGATTTATCCTCTTTTGTGTTACCAGTTCCCCATATATTACGAGTTTGTTCAAAACCCGCGCTTTCTTCGCATTGCAAACAACGAATTTCTCTCTACTGCGCAAGCTGTAGCGAAGAGTAAGGCAATCTAAGCGTTGGTCACCTCGCGCAGCGCCTCCGCGTAGGAGGTCATGTCGATCATGATGACGAGCACGTGCTTGTCGCACTGGTAGGCGAGGAACTCGGCGACGGTGAGCGCGAGGCGCGAACTAGATTTATCCTCTTTTGTGTTACCAGTCCCCCATATATTACGAGTTTGTTAAAAACCCGCGCTTTCTTCGCATTGCAAACAACGAATTTCTCTCTACTGCGCAAGCTGTAGCGAAGAGTAAGGCAATCTAAGCGTTGGTCACCTCGCGCAGCGCCTCCGCGTAGGAGGTCATGTCGGTCATGATGACGAGCACGTGCTTGTCGCACTGGTAGGCGAGGAACTCGGCGACGGTGAGCGCGAGGCGCGAACTAGATTTATCCTCTTTTGTGTTACCAGTTCCCCATATATTACGAGTTTGTTAAAAACCCGCGCTTTCTTCGCATTGCCAACAATGAACTTCTCTCTACTGCGCAAGCTGTAGCGAAGAGTAAAACAATCTAAGCGTTGGTCACCTCGCGCAGCGCCTCCACGTAGGAGGTCATGTCGGTCATGATGACGAGCACGTGCTTGTCGCACTGGTAGGCGAGGAACTCGGCGATGGTGAGCGCGAGGCGCGAACTAGATTTATCCTCTTTTGTGTTACCAGTCCCCCATATATTACGAGTTTGTTAAAAACCCGCGCTTTCTTCGCATTGCCAACAATGAACTTCTCTCTACTGCGCAAGCTGTAGCGAAGAGTAAAACAATCTAAGCGTTGGTCACCTCGCGCAGCGCCTCCGCGTAGGAGGTCATGTCGGTTATGATGACGAGCACGTGCTTGTCGCACTGGTAGGCGAGGAACTCGGCGACGGTGAGCGCGAGGCGCGAACTAGATTTATCCTCTTTTGTGTTACCAGTTCCCCATATATTACGAGTTTGTTCAAAACCCGCGCTTTCTTCGCATTGCAAACAACGAATTTCTCTCTACTGCGCAAGCTGTAGCGAAGAGTAAGGCAATCTAAGCGTTGGTCACCTCGCGCAGCGCCTCCGCGTAGGAGGTCATGTCGGTCATGATGACGAGCACGTGCTTGTCGCACTGGTAGGCGAGGAACTCGGCGACGGTGAGCGCGAGGCGCGAACTAGATTTATCCTCTTTTGTGTTACCAGTCCCCCATATATTACGAGTTTGTTCAAAACCCGCGCTTTCTTCGCATTGCAAACAACGAATTTCTCTCTACTGCGCAAGCTGTAGCGAAGAGTAAGGCAATCTAAGCGTTGGTCACCTCGCGCAGCGCCTCTGCGTAGGAGGTCATGTCGGTCATGATGACGAGCACGTGCTTGTCGCACTGGTAGGCGAGGAACTCGGCGACGGTGAGCGCGAGGCGCGAACTAGATTTCTCCTCTTTTGTGTTACCAGTTCCCCATATATTACGAGTTTTTTAAAAACCCGCGCTTTCTTCGCATTGCCAACAATGAACTTCTCTGTACTGCGCAAGCTGTAGCGAAGAGTAAAACAATCTAAGCGTTGGTCACCTCGCGCAGCGCCTCCGCGTAGGAGGTCATGTCGGTCATGATGACGAGCACGTGCTTGTCGCACTGGTAGGCGAGGATCTCGGCGATGGTGAGCGCGAGGCGCGAACTAGATTTATCCTCTTTTGTGTTACCAGTCCCCCATATATTACGAGTTTGTTAAAAACCCGCGCTTTCTTCGCATTGCCAAGAATGAACTTCTCTCTACTGCGCAAGCTGTAGCGAAGAGTAAACCAATCTAAGCGTTGGTCACCTCGCGCAGCGCCTCCGCGTAGGAGGTCATGTCGGTCATGATGACGAGCACGTGCTTGTCGCACTGGTAGGCGAGGAACTCGGCGACGGTGAGCGCGAGGCGCGAACTAGATTTATCCTCTTTTGTGTTACCAGTCCCCCATATATTACGAGTTTGTTTAAAACCTGCGCTTTCTTCGCATTGCAAACAACGAATTTCTCTCTACTGCGCAAGCTGTAGCGAAGAGAAAGACAATCTAAGCGTTCGTGACCTCGCGCAGCGCCTCCGCGTAGGAGGTCATGTCGGTCATGATGACGAGCACGTGCTTGTCGCACTGGTAGGCGAGGAACTCGGCGACGGTGAGCGCGAGGCGCGGCGTGATGATGCGCTCGATGGTGGGGTCGTTGGCCAGGTTGAGGAACAGCACCACGTTGCTGCCGCCCGTCTGCTCGAACTCGCGCTTGAAGAAGCGCGCCGTCTCCAGGTTGACGCCCATCGCCGCGAACACGATGGCGAAGTCCTCGTGGCCGTTCTCCCTCTGCTGCACCAGCCCTGCCTGCGCACACGCAAATTGGGGATTTGTTTGTGTGTTATTTTATTTAGCAGCAGATCTTCACCATTTTGTGTTACTGCAAAATAGTTAACAATTGTTGCATTACGTTGATAAATATAAATTTGATCAATAGCAAAAGGATAAAAATCACCTGCAATTATATTTTTATCACTTATATCAAGAAATCTTCTCTTTATGTCTTCATTCCAAAAGCCTGCTGACACAACAAGCTGCAGAACTTCAATCTGGTGGGCACCGTTCGGTCATTTTTTCGTTGTTTTTTTTCGTTCGGTCACTTGTTCGTTTATATATTCGTTTATTCGTTCGTTCGTTCACTTCTTTCATTCATACGTTCTTTTCTTTATGAATTCGTTCGTTCATTCGGTCGTTTTTTCGTGCATTCATTCATTCGCTCATCATACATTCGTTCATCGTTCGTTTGTTCCTTCCTTCTTTACTTCATTCATTCATTTGTGCGTTTGTCATGAGGGTTGGGGCTGAAGTCACGGCAACTATTTTGTTTTCTAAAATAAATATTATTGGATATCATTATTTTATTGACGCATAAAAGATGGCTCTACGTATGATGACTACGTATAGTTGACTACGTATATACGACTACGTGTAGTCCTTTTTGTGGCTTCCATACAGCAGAATACTGATGATGATGGCTAAGCCATCGAAAGCTGCTTTTTTAATAAATAATATTGTTGGCAATGACGACGCATATAATTATTTCATTAGAAATACCAACGATAACGCACCACAACACCTATATACCTCACCATTTTATGCAAATGTAAGTTATTAATGCCATTTTATCACATTAATTTATTTTTCGAAGTATGGGGGAGAAGATCTTCGCACGTTTTCTTGAGTTCCAGATTCGCTTCCCATCATTTGAACTAACATTTTCACTTCAACTATAAATAGTTGAAAGATGCGTACAAGTTTTTTAAGAAAAAAAAACTAAATAAATAAAAATAATATGAAAAAGGGCGAGATTAGCATTATTTGAAAAACTAGACATTTTCGTTTCTGATCCAAAATGGGGAACTGGGATAGAAATCTCACCTGACGGCAAATCTGCGCAGCGATTTCGTTGTGTGGCAACCCTGCTCCGGAGAAGATGGGAATCTTCTGGCCTCTGGCTATGGATGTCATAACGTCGATTGTTGATATCCCCGTTTGGATCATTTCTTCCGGGTAGATTCTTGTGTGAGGATTTATCGGCATGCCCTGCAGAACATAAATAAAAAACTGTGTGGACCATTTAAAACGATACATCGATATATATATATTGATAATTGAAAGATAAGTGGTTCTGAGCGCGTCAATTGCTAAGGTCATTAGTCACGTGAACGTAGTGCATAACTTTATGGGCTGAGGGGGGCTGGGGGGGGCTGGTGCGGGCTGGGGGGGCTGGGGGGCTGGGGAGGCTGGGGGGGCTAGGGGGATTGGGGGGGGCTGAGGGGCTGGGGCTGGGGGGCTGGGGATGGGGGGCTGGAGCTGCGGACTGGGGCTGGGGCTGGGGTTCTGGGGCTGGGGTTCTGGGGCTGGGGTTCTGGGGTTGGGGTTCTGGGGTTGGGGCTGGGGCTGGGGCTGGGGCTGGGGCCTGGGCTGGGGCCGTGGCGGGGCGGGGCGTGCTCACCTGCACGTCGAGGTAGGTCTCGGCGAGGATGGGCGGGCCGCCGTCGATGGGGATGCCGCTACCGTTGAAGGTGCGGCCCAGCATGTCCTCCGACACCGGCACGCGCAGGATGTCGCCCGTGAACTCCACCATGGTGTCCGTGTTGTCGATGCCCGACGTGCCCTCGAACACCTTTCGTTTGGCAACGAAACCCTCCGTAGACGGAAGCCGACGCTTGGGGATCTATTTCTTGGCGAATGAGGGTTTGTCTTCACGATGGAATATCTCACTGCATTTTGCGTCTTTCTTGGTCGTGCCGCTAGATGCCGCATGATCGCCAGGACTGCTCGATACGGTCGCAATCATGCAGCATCTAGCGTTACGGCTGAGAAAGCCATGAAATGCCGTGATATTCCATCGTGAAGACAGGGCCTCACGCGTCAAGAAATAACATCCCAAGTACAGGCCTCTGCGTCCGGAGCCAGTAACTACTTGGCTGCCCGGAAGACACCGCCTCCTATGCACAGATGCCAACGTCGTCATGCCGCCACCTTCCTCAGGGCAAAATGCGCGGACATGGACTGCGCATTGCTTCACGAAGATCGAGATATATAAACAGAGTCAGATTAATGAACCGCGGGGCCCCCAAATAGATCACATAGGTACCCCCTGCCTAAAAAACAAAAACAACAACAAACAAAAAACGTGTCAAACGCGGAAAAGAAACCTTCCCTAAATGATTTGGGGACCGTTTCGTACAAACAAACAAACATTTTTTCTGCCCATTTCTGTGCAACGAAGAGTTGGCGACTTACATGTATCTAGAGATGGGCTCTCTGCTTAAGAAACGGTCAGTTCTGCCCCCCCCTACGTCAGGGCCCCCAAGCAAGTGCTTGTTTTGCTTGTATGAAAACCCGGGCCAGTGTGTAAACCAAACCAGATACAATTAAAATTGGCCCAGGCGTCCTCGAGTTGTAAATGGTGTATCTGTTTCGTGTATTTAGACGTGGACTTTGCATGCTAGGTATTTTGTGCGATGTGTGTGTGTGTGTGCGAGGGTGGGGGTGGTGGGAGCGGTCACCTGGACGACGGCGCGCGTGCCGGACACCTCCAGCACCTGCCCCGTGCGCCTCGTGCCGTCCCGGAGGCTGATGTTGACGATCTCCGCATACTGCGGGAACTTGACCTGCTCCAGGATCACCAGCGGCCCGTTCACGCCGGCCACCTGCGCGTCACCACGCCAGTCACCGGAATTGAATTGAATTGAATTTGCCTTATTTTACGTGGCGAGACTCGGGCCATCAGGCCCGCTCTTCCGTCTGACCACGCAAATTTCGCTAGCAGAGAAAGGAGGTATTTCTTGGGCGAGAAACAGGCGATTTTGAATTTAGCTCAGAGGCGTCATTTAGGCTTGAGAATCTTTTACATGCAAGTAAATCTACGAACATGGGACAGCCGGCTTTACTTCCCCTCCGAAGGAATACGGCTCGTCCGTACATGACGTAACGCTAATGAGGGGACGGGGATTGAGACTGCGTTACACTGGAGAAGGGGGGGCACAGTATGATATTATGTCTGTCAGTAACGGGCCAGGGTCTACCAGCAGCGTTCCGGCCTCGCGGAAATGGGTTTAAGAGATACGTGTGATTAGCACGAAGACTTCTCCACGCCGTGTTATGGTCTTCTCAACCTGAGAAGTGAGTTTTCTTATCGTCACTCACAGTAACATCTGCTGGGACATTGCAAGGAAAATGCACATCATAATCTTGCCAGACCGGGAAACGAACCCTGGGTAGCGTCATGGAAAGCGAGCACGCTGACTAATGAGCAAAACCGCGAGGGACTGATATTATGTAATCCTGATTTTTGTTTTTTTAATTCTTCAACATTCCCTGAAATAATTCCTTTTATTAAATTTTATACTGAAGCATAAAAATATTAAAAATTAAATAAGAAATATAAATAAATTAAAAGGCATAATGTAAAAATTGCCACAATAACTACAAATATTTTTTATCAATCATATATTGATTGAATCTGTGAGAATACGAAGAAAATATTCAAAACTTATATGTAGTATATTCCAGAATCAAATTAAATTGGTGCAGTAGACTCGGGGCTCAAGCATAATTCACGCCGGCGTGTGCACGAATTTGTTTCTTCCTTCAATAATTTTCTTCAATCTATTAGTCCGCATTGCAGATAATTTTTATTTTAATTATCATATATATATATATATATATATATATATATATATATATATATATATATATATAAAATAAAACTAACATCTCGATGTTACTGATTTACAATTTATATTTATATATCGTTAATGAGGTGTCTTGTCGCGAGCGTCTCCTAATTCTTTAGGAATTCAAACACGTTACAGGGGGAGAGGGCTCATTCAAAATACTCTAAATTTACTTTACGGAATTTATGGACGGCTTCTTGCCTAGATATCCAACCAAAATATCTAAAATGATATTACTCTGGCGATTAAAGAGTTTTAGGGACAGGCTTTATCACATTTGTATCGGTTACCTGTTAATCGTATTTAAAATTAACATTAATTTATCAAAAAAATTTTGATTAACCGAGCATCGGGAAATTTTCTTTCATAAATCGAACGATAACGGACTGGAATAGATTGTCTGCAAAAACCTCTGAACCCTTTCTTCGAAGCTCTCAACGGTTTAGGAAATTAATTTAGGGAATTATTAAATAAATCAGGAACTTAACTAAGGGTAGTAGGTTATATAACGATGCATAAGTGTTGTACTGTGAAGGGAGGTATCGTGCAGTACAGAGCAGGTAAATAACGGAGGAAGCCATTTAAGTGCAGTGCAATGTGGTCTTAATTGAACAAACATCAGTGGGGAGCTTGAGTACAGAAGTTTCTTTTTCTTAATGTAACTTAATGTTTTAAGAATCAATGTGTTTTTATATTATTATTATTATTATTATTATTATTATTATTATTATTATTATTATTAAAATTATTATTATTTTACTACTGTTTTTATTTTTGTACCATTATTGTTATATAATTGTTATGTTAGGTATATGACCTTATTTATGCAATTAGCTGCCGTCGGGTCATTCCCAATTGCAGTTACAATAAATTTATATTATCTTATTATTTATTTTACAGAATACTTTGAATTTGTTGTACTTGTTGGAAAAAAGTTTAAAAATTAAATAAAGTTTGAACGTGAGTGGGAGGCAGGCGGGGGTGGGGGCGGGGGTTGGGGTTGGGGTTGGGGGTGGGGGTTGGGGTTGGGGGCGCACCGTGCGGTAGGCGATCCTCGGCCGCGCGATGTAGTCGCGTGTGATCGCCTCGAAGTGCAGCTGCTGGATCTCCACGTCAGGCGGCAGCGGCGGCGGTTCCGCCGGCGGCGGGGGCGGCCTGCCGGCAGATGCACGTTCAAGCAAAAGCTTCCAGCCACTTTGTTAAAGAAAAAAGTCAGCTGACCCTTAAATAAATTATCCTCATTGGTCAAGGAAGGGGAACGGAAATTTAAAAACAAAAACAAAATCTAAATAATGTGTTGTCCAGTTTGGCTAAGAAATTAATTAAAAACCTTTTATCCACTTTGATAGATAGAAGTCAGTCGACATGTAAAAAAAGGTTTCTTTTGGTTAAGGAGTCTCAGCGGAAACAAATGAAAATATAAAACGGTTTTACACAATTTAGTAGGAAGTAGATTCGCGGAAATAAAAAAAAATATTTCGTTTTTGAAACAGGCACTTATGCAATGGCACACGAAGGCAATCTAAAGTCGTACTTAACCCGAAGGCCCATCATGACAGTTCTATCGTCAGCTGCTGTCGAGACTCATAGTGCACCATACAGAGAAAATACAAATATAATGAAATACGTACTTGCTAATAGTATACGTACTTTATACAGGGGGGCTGATCGCAGTCGCATTTCTTCACTTTAATCTGGGCTTCCTCTACCATGGCCGTTTCATCATCCTCCTTCCTATCCTGGCCAAGTTCAGAAATGTTTGACATAGTTCGTTTACGTCAGTCACGTGCACGTCCGCGTTTCTTGGCAACGTTTAAGAATTCCCTCTTTCTCTCGACAATAGGGCAGTGCATCATGCAACGTACGAGACTTCGAGTAACAGATTATGCGTTCATCACACTTCTAATATACGTTACGTCCACAGTCGCAAATTATGTATTGAGTCATTGACTCGTTTTTTATAGACAATGAGAATTTAAACAATTCAAAATACATTGGAAAACAGTCTTAATTATTAAGTTGTACTGATAAATTAGTTTTTCTTGAAACCAGTGACGAAGCTAGAGTCATGCGGTTGGTATTATGAACATTTTATCTACCTTTTTTTAATTAGCTCCATTCACCGATTTTTTCGTTCAGTAAAATCGTCGATAATTTGTTCTTAAAGCCGTCGTTTCTGCACATTTAACTTGGCAGACACTTCTCGATAGCAATGTTCTGAAATTACCGATCTTGTTATTTCCCATGGAATTTCTCAGGAATGACTTTACTCTCTTTAATGTAATCATGTTCCTCTCACATAATGCTGTAGATACGGGGAAAGTTAGACTGAATTGTATCATCCGATCCGTCTCTTGATATTTTTTATCTCGATCAATTTGCCCAACAAAAACTTCATCATCGAATCTGCAGGCATGTATTATCAATGTATACATTTGTCAGTTCCTTTCGAATTTGCTCTCTGTCAAAGAATGGATATTGTTTTATTAGGAAAGAAAACTTTTCTGAAAGAAAGGACGCTTTGTGGATGGAAAACTGCTTTTCGTCAACAAATTCAATAAAACGAATGCTTTTAAAATCTGGGAACCTTTATTCCATTACTGTATCAATGATTTCAATATTGTATCAATAATTTTAAAAGAAACAATTTTGTGTCTTTCAAATAATTCTTACCTTCGTCTGGACGAAACTAACGTTTTCCTTGTGAATTTCATGCTTGGTGTCTATGAACAAATTTGGCGTTTATATATGTGAATGTGGTTTAGTGTCTCTGGGTGTGCTGTACGTCCACCACATAAACATGTTTAACTCTTTTGGAATCTATATCTTGTGTTAATTATATTTAAAAAAATTTAAAGTATTAATGTGAAAAAGTTAAAATTTCATTTAAAAATACAAGAGCCTTAAAATAAAAAAAATGGCATCCATGTGTATTGTACACGTAGGCTTCCGCGGCTCGGGTTCATGACTTCTTGGCTGTCCGGGTGACGCCGTGTCGTTGGCTGAGAGTTCCGACATTTCGCCTATCATATCGCAGGCTTCTTCAGGGTAGAGAGTCACATGCGCAATACATTTTATTAGTACCCTGCTTTGACCCCTCTTGTTTATTCTCGTTACTGGTTAGGAGTGGCGCAGTAAAAGGTAAAAAGTACATAAATAAATAAAAGAGAGAGAACTGCTGAAAACACTACAGTGCCAATTTCAGGTAACTCAAAAATAATTTTGAATGTGTAATTTGATTATATTCTTATTGAAAACAAACGAGACCCAAATTTTAATTTTGAGAATTTTTTATTGGTTATTTTTTCTCTTCAACGAAAATAAGTTAATATTTCTATCTATATTTTAATTATAATAAAGAGAAGTCACATTCTTTTGTATTTCATTTTTATTCTAGGTCATGAGTTCTGAGTTTCATACAGTACCCTAAAATTTATTTTAATATTGTGACAAAAGGAGGACCCTTTCAAAAATTCCTCTCAGCATACTGAACGTTATTAATTGCCCCAGGATGTGATCCGTCATTGCTGAATTAGAGTGGTGAGCTGATACCATGAGGGCAGCCACCGGCATAGGTGGCTCAGGGCATCAATTGATGTCACTTTAGTGTCTCTGACTGGGAGGGCCTTGGGGTCGAGCCCGGACGGTGACAGGAAATTCGAATTCAGTCGTTGTGTGGAGGAGAATTCTATCGACCGGCTGCCCTGATCAGTAGTTTGCCTTGATTTGTCGGATCAACGTCGGGCGAATGCCGGGGAAGTACCCTAACAAACGAGCCACAAACCGCCCGCGATCTTTCCTTCCTCTTCCTTGTCCTATCATTCTTTACATACACGCATTTACATGCACTTCACTAGCACATACTCTATGCGATCAAAAGTATCGGGACACGTCCAAAATGGTGTTATGGTGTGGTCGAGTTTTTCATGGAGGGGGCTTGTTGTTGTGTGTGGCACTATCCCGGCACAGGCCTACGTTGATGTTTTAAACACCTTCTTGCTTCCCACTGTTGAAGAGCAATTCGGGAATGGCGATTGCATCTTTCTACACAATCGAGCACCTGTTCATACTGCACGGCGGAGTGTTTACACGCCAATAACATGCCTGTAATGGACTGGCCTGCACAGAGTCCAGACTTGAATCCTATCAAACACCTTTGGGATGATTTGGCACGCCGACTTCGTACCAGGCCTCACCCACCTACAACGATACCTCTCCTCAGTACAGGACTCTGTGAAGAATAGGCTTCCCTTCCCCAAGGAACCTTCCAGCACCTGATTGAAAGTATGCCTGCGAGAGTGGAAGCTGTCATCATGGCTAAGGATGGGCAAACACCCTATTTAACTCCAGCATTAGGGATGGAGGGCGCCACGAACTGGTAAGTCATTTTCAGCCTCGAGCCTGGATACTTTTGATCAGATAGTGTATGTCTGCGCAGTCTGGGCATAGGGCTTGTACCGGCTGGGACTGTGCCTCATTGGTGGGAGATAGCTCGGGGGAAAAATCCCAACATAGCCAACGTAGCTGGAAGCCAACGTAGCTGGAAGCCAACGTAGCTGAAAGCCAACGTAGCTGGAAGCCAACGCAGCTGGAAGCCAACGCAGCTGGAAGCCAACGTAGCTGGAAGCCATCGTAGCTGTAAGCCAACGTAGCTGGAAGCCTACGTAGCTGGAAGCCAACGTAGCTGTAAGCCAACGTAGCTGGAAGCCAACGTAGCTGGAAGCCTACGTAGCTGGAAGCCAACGCAGCTGGAAGCCAACGCAGCTGGAAGCCAACGCAGCTGGAAGCCAACGTAGCTGGAAGCCAACGTAGCTGGAAGCCAACGTAGCTGGAAGCCTACGTAGCTGGAAGCCAACGTAGCTGGAAGCCAACGTAGCTGGAAGCCATCGTAGCTGGGTGCCAACGTAGCTGGAAGCCAATGTAGCTGGAAGCCAACGTAGGTCGTTGCCGGATCTCGCCATTCAGCGCGAAAAGCTCACCGTCACCTCCCGCGCCACGAACATCCACTGCCCTTGCGGGACTAACGGCCTTGGAAGTTGACGCGCCCGGAATCTCTAAACAATGACTCAAAGCCGGAGGTGGGAGATACCACGCAGGGAAAACCGCTCTACCCAACGTGGAGGTGGGCGCCAGATCTCCCTATCCAGCGAGAGAAGATAACAGCCGTCCCCAGATGGAAAAACACACACACAATACGGGGATTTATTCAACAGTAAAACAGCAGTTCACGGTTTCATCCAATCAGGAGCTTGAACGTCCCCATAGTGACATATAAGTGCAGAGTATTTATTACTTAAAAATTCCGTGCAGGACAGTCATTAAGTTTATAGGTAATGCTGTTATTGTTATATTATTCTTATTATTGCCTTAAATGCTTTAAAATTACAGTGTATTAGTATTCTTAGTTGTAATATGTAAATTGTAGTGTTCTGCCACCAGGTTCTATACCTACCTGCAGAAATAATAAATCCATCTATCTATCTATAAACTCCCGATTGGATGAAACCGCAACAGCTGATTTACGACAAGTGCACGACTAAATAAATCGGACTATACATTTCCGGGATTAATGTTATTAGTTTTACCCGCGCGGAACTAAACGATCAATCAATCAATGAATGAGGGCAGCCGAAATCCGCGTGGGAGGCGCGGACACGCACTTCGCCTGGCGTCGCGGCGCCTGGTCACGTGATTGGAGGCGTGAGCGTGGAGAAAAGGACGATTGTACGTGGGGTAAGTGTTGAAGTGTGAATGTGAGTGGATGTGTTTGGAATATACAAAATGCATCAAAAAATTCCAGGACTCTTTGCATCCAGACAATATAACACAGAGGATATAACTATATGTGTTATCAAGCTACTACATACTATTCCTGTAATTCGATTCTATGCTTGCTCTCAAACGACTTCTGAAATGCCCCTCTTTCAATGCTATTTAGTTCTGCTGCTTCGATCGCTGCTACTGACTCGTACCGTTACCCTTCATCTTCAATTTATTTGTGAACAAATAATAGTCGGGAGGGGATAACGCTGGAGAATATGGAGGGTGTTTGATACTATCAGCCTTCTTGCTAAAAAGTGCTGCATAATGATGGACGTGTGAGACGGTGCGTTTTCGTGCAAGAGAGAGCAATTGCCACTGTCTACAAATCGGACCTCACATTCCACATTCTGGGCAGAAGCCGATTCAAAATATCTTTGGAGAATGCCACAGTCATAGTAGACCCTAGTTGAAGTAACAATCGATGATGATTCTCGAGCTATCGAGAAAGGTAATCAAGATTGTTTTTGCTTTCTATTTGGACACTCTCACTTTCATTGGTCATCTCTTTTTTCAGTTTGTCCCCTCAGCACTGGCGTTTTGTTCCTGGACCATACTGTAGGCATCAAGTTTCATCTGCGGTAAGAATGTTTTGCAAAGAATTTCGATCTTTGTAGGCCATGGCAACCAAATGTCTGCAGGCAGAAGTTCGCAGTTTATTCGTTGTTCCATTCCTTCACAATGTCATCAGCACACACTTAACCTTCACACGTTGACAAGTTGAAGCTGGTCAGAAATGCATGAAACTTCAGGTGGACGTGATAGCAGGGAAGTGTTACGTGATTCCTTTTGTTGCGCAGAGTTGGCGCCACGTTGTTGTACGAGCGGCAGTCCTGGAACTTTTAAATACACTGTGTGTAGAAGGATTAGATAAAAAGTAATGAGAAATGTGTTTTTTCCTCTGTAATGACATTATTGGCAGAGGTATTTACATTCAATATAATCGCCTCCGTTATTAATAACCTTTTGCCAAATGTTGGGAAGGCATCATACACCATCTGCGTGTCTATTTCTCTTGATGTCCCAGATTCACCGCCCTAAATCATGAATAATTGGTAATAATAATCTGGTATTGTACCGGGTTCTTTGCAGTGATTTTTTCATTTTGCTTAATCACGGGGGCTCATATCCGGCGAGAAAGGCGAATGTTCCAGAATCTTCCATTGCCAACGGCACAAGAGTTCTCCACGTGAGGTCGTCCTGTACAGGGGTTATCCAGCACATCATCTCTGAACGCTTTAACCCATTGTGCGACTGTGGAGTATAACAAGTCTGAATCACCACATGCTTCTCGCAGTTCCTGAAAACATTCTTGCTTACATTTAACCTCGTGCCACTTCAATTTTGAGCCGCAAACGTTGCTCCACCTTTGTAATCATGACCTTAGGGCGCTTGCACTATTGCTACGAAGTTCAAAGATGAACACACTACAGTAGACAGACAGAATACTGCTCCAGCTCTGCCCACACACTCGTCTAATAGTCATTTCTTTTGTCACGATAGATGGCAGCAAGCCCACTCACCGGCTTTAAGTTACAGCAATATTCTCATTGCTTTTTATCCAACTCTGTAGCTCTATGAGTGAATTTGAATGTGTATGAAACGCAAAAGAAGACAAATCAAGAACGTTATTAAGAACTTCTAAAAGCATTCTCACGTCTTGTATTAAATAAAGAAGGCTCAAATAGGCCACTGTAAATTATTTATAAGTGGGGAACGGAATTTATTGTAATAAAATAGCAAATTATGTACATACATATGCATTTATTTTTCCAATATATGTAATAAATAGAAAAAAAGGAAAATAAAAATGAATTATTGCATTAAAAGTTGCTGTATATAAGTGTTTTCCAAGTACAGAACACCGTCGATCGAATTTTAACATGTATTCGGAGCGGCTGAAAGAAAGTTCAATCTCTACAGAAGTAATTGTACAGTAGTTTTCGCCAGTCATAAGAGTTTTATCCGAAATATAACGAACGATCCTTGCATGCACAATGTCTACGAGTACCCGGTGCTCAAGTGAATAGTAGGACCTAGGAGCGAGTGGTAGATCTGGGAGGTGGAGGACGGTTAAATAGACTTCCCTTCCAATTTCCATAACGCGATAAGACAACGACCTATACATAATATAGTTTTCAACCTGGCCACATATTGCCTCTGAAACAAGAGTACGCAGGTGGTGGAAATTACTTCTGCCTCACAAAACCCCGCTCATTCTTGATTCCAAGAGGCAAGGAGGGGGGGTTAATTTTGACAATTCATGGCAAAGGTCTGCAGGTCATAGAAGCGTGGTAGCATTGCATTACTCTTTAAGAAAAATTATTCTAGTAACACATATTTCAAAGGGCTACCTGAAATTTTCCGTTTAAATGTATCAAAATGTAACAAAATTTGTAAGAAATATGGTGTTTTAGATAAAGTATGCGAAAATATGAAATAATACCAAAATATGTAAAATAAAAATGCTCATAAGTCATTCAGAATGTCTTCTCAACTCTAAAACAATTTATTGAATGTGGGTATCTCGTTTCTGTAAAAATATGTAATTACGTGAAAATCCGTTCCCTAGTTATAAGGCAGTTTTTTTCAGACAGGTCCTTTACCAAACTGTATGAGCCTAATCAGCTGCAAGAAATTGTACCCGAATACTCAATAAATTCTAGCTTTTGATGGGACACTGGAAAGGAGAAACGGAAATCTCATGAATCAGCACTGAGGGTAACTCCTGTTATCTCTACTTTACGTCCGAACACTTTGGAAAACTGAAAATCGTGGCGATCCTATTTCGTTAGGTTGTCTGAGGCGAATGTCTAACTCCAGACTTTCCTACGATCTAGTTTGTTGTTTCTGATGCTCAAAATCGTCTTTACGAACTGAAATGCGTAGCATCCGCTGTCTTCATCTTTAAACCAAATACAAAACAGTCTCCAATAATAAAAGAAGGGATTTTTTTAAAGGCTTCTGTGTCAATTGTGATTTCAATCTATTAAGTCCTGGATATTTTCATGATTTTATGCAGCTTCCATAAACACGAAACAGAATAAATATTTCGAGTTTGAATGTTCAGTTCCCGCTATTTGGTTCTTGAAAGAATCGAAATTGTTTTGATCACGGAATAGACGTTCGTCAATATGGCGGACGCGCGAACCTAGAATCACTTTCTCAGCACAGAGTATAGCCACCTGTTTACTCTAGGATTCACTGTACGTGGCAGGTGGCGAGGCATCCATCAGAGGAGTGGCACGAGTTGAGGTTGGATCTGCCAGCATAAAGCCTTTGAAGTAAGTTTTTAATTATTTTTTTTATATTTTAAATCGCTTTGCAACAACTCTATAATCACAGTCACAAATAACGATTTTACAAACCTTTTATTTACAATTGGAATTACACGTATTTAGTTTTTAGAAATAATTGTTATATGTAATATTTTTAACAAGTGAATGATACCGTTCGTGTTTTGGAATAGTGGCACAACTCAAAAACTCAGGCGTGGAAGTAAATCAGTTTCAAGTTTCACCTTGAATTGAAATGCATCAATCTTGCATTCACATTTCTGCCATTTGTTGGTGGAATACTGTACTCTAAGATATGCTGCTGGAAGGTAGATTAATCTTCAATTTTGGAGAGTGCATTAAATCAAAATTTAAAAATCTTCAGTTGTAACTATTCCAGCCCACGAGCGATATGAATACTTTGTAAAGGGAAATTGAATGAAATTTGTAGATGTTTAGTAATTTTAGGGTTATGTATTTGTGAACATTCAAGACGTATGTTTTTATCGGTGTCAATATTTGCTATGAGGTGTAAAGAGAGTAAAACATTTTTGTTCAAGAGAGGAAAGGACTTGGGTAAAGGGGATAAAGAAATGAGTGGAGAAATGGGATAAACGGAATGTAGTGAAATATGGCGGGAAAAGGCGATTTTTCGTAAAAAAAAATCAACGGATATTTTTAATCTGTGTTTATCACTCTGTCTGTCTTTCTCCCTGTGTCTCTCAGTACCAGCCTGAGTCCGTGAGTGACTACTATCTGTGGCAATTAGTGAGGGTGACTGTTTCCGCCTCCGAATGCATATGTTCGTATTTTTGTGTACATGATTTTTCGGCCAGTCTCCCTTTGCCTATTTATGTCTGTCTTTCTTTCAGATTGTGTCAGACTATGTCTCTCTGTGACTTTATCTATCTATGTGTGTGTGTGTCTCTAACTCTGTCTTGGTCTGTAATTGACAGTTTGTGAGAGTGACTAATGACTTTTTTTTAAAATAAGCTTTATTTCACAGCATGCTCGGTTATATGTAACACTACATGCTTTCAAATGCAAGTGCAGCTTTGTTTTACATCAATAAAGAATGATTAACAAATTTAAAACATTTAACATGAAAATACATCAACATAATTTAAGACAATATTATTAGTGTTTTTGGTACTATATCCTATATAACGTAAGACAATTTTATGTAAACACGAATTGTTTAATGTTCAGTCACTACTGCCTGTATTTCTGTCTGGCTGAGTCTGGCTATGTCTGTTGCTGTCTTTCTATTTCTGTCGGTGTCTATCATCTGTTTGTATTGTTCTGCTTCTGTTTTTTACCTGACTGTGTCTGTCCCTGTGTCTTTTTCTGTGACTGTGTCTGTGTCATCTGTGAACGTGTCTATTTGTTTGACATTCTAGTTGTGAACGTGTCTGTTTGCGTATGACATTGTGTGTGTGTGTGCGTGCGTGTGCGTGCGCTTGCGTGTGTGCGTGCGCGTGCGTGCGTGCGTGTGCGTGCGTGTGTGCGTGCGTGTGCGTGCGTGTGCGTGTGTCTGTTGTCAATGCCGATGCCTAAATTGTTTAGACAATTTTCTCCGAAATTTATATTTCCCGATTGATCTGGCCGATCTCAATTCTTTTCAAGTTTGAAACGGATATTTTCATTTTTAGGGGTACATTACATGCAGCCTTAACATTAAAAAAAATTAATCCATTTTTTTATTAAATGTTTTTCTCTGATACAGTCAACGGCGCTTATAAAAACTGCACAGATCTCATTATCGTTGAACTCTCATTTTTGGGAATTGTAAGCCTTACAAATAATGCGAAAATAATAGGGCTCTGTTGTAGCACTATTAGTTCCTTTTTGTTTACATTTGTATATACGGAGTACTATTAATCATGTGATGCTATGGATAGTTGATTTCAAAATTTTAACGGAAATACAAGTTGTGAGGTGGCCTGGTATAAAAAAAGTGTTTGTTTCTAATCTCTGTCCACCTGTCTATGAAGAAAACTAACGCTTAAACTATTTGTAGAATTTTTTTCAAAATGAATATTCCTAAATTGATCTGATCGGACTCCAAGCCATGCGATTTTGAAAATAAATATTGAAATTGTGGAGGTACTTTACATGAAGCTTCCGGAACATTTTCAAAATTTTCTCAATGACTTGAAAGTTTATCTGGAGAGAACAGAAAAAATTCACTTACACAAAGTGCAGAAGTGCAATATTCACTGTTAATTCAGGAATTTTCGAATACTGCAAAAGTTTGAACGACGATTTCAATATGTAACAGAAATTTCAGTATGTAAATATTCAAAATATTAGCCGTTTTTGAGTAATTTGAAATGAAATATGGGCTGTTTTAAAAACAATATTTTCCCAAAAACATCATCAGATTTTTTTAAACTTTGTGTTCAGACAGAGATAAATTGATTGAATACAACGAATAAATTGATTGATATCAACGGCATTTTGATGTAATCTTTTTATTTTTCAAAAATTACACAAATGTCATCTCTTATTATTAATCTTTGAACTGCAAGATATTTTAACATTTTAACAATTTATTGTATATGTGGAGACAAGTTCTTCAAATTATTTCTTATGACGTTTCTTAAAACACAGAAGTTTTGTGTGAAAATGAACTTACAATTGTGAATATTCAGAGAAACTTAAATATTTGTTTTAAAAAAATGACAATTTTTTCCATGAAAATTGCTAACTTGGATTTACTCTTCTATGACAATCTTGGTTATTTTTCAACGTTGCTGTTGAGAGTAAAGAAAAAATTTGAAAAGGGAAAACCTGTTTGTGTTTGTTTTATTGAACACTAAGTCCTGGATCAACAAATGAAATGAATATGAACTAAATTAAACATTTCGTGATCTGATCCGTACAGTAAATTTGTTGTATTACATTATATTTTGTGAAGTGTTAATTTTGAAAAAAAAGTTCATTAATGGGCACGATGTTGACAAATTCGAATACTAAGGTAATGTTGCTACGGGAATGTTTGATGTCAAAGTCATAAATGCATACTTAAATAATACATCAATGTAATGCTACAAAGAACATCAAATGCCGCTTGTATATAAAAAGTACAATCTTATTTATATTATTAGTTTGTATATTTATTAATGTTACACAACTGTGACATTTTGTTTACAGTGCGGTCAAGTGCTTGTGCTGCCTCAGACACCAACGAGCCCAAGTACGAAGGCATGTAGGTTGTGGGTGCGAAACTCGAAATCATGAATGTTTTTGTGTGTGCGCGTGATTTAGGGGCATTCCGAATCCCTCCTAATTTATTTTCATAATCTAAGCAAGGGGTTTCCGACGGGGTCGATAAAAAAGTAGTACTATTTTCCATTCACACTAGGAAAAAAAACTGATGTAAACAAACTGGAGAAATCTTTGCACCGCACTACGCTTCTGATTGGACACATAGCGCTCTACATTCGATGACGCGGGTACCTACCCCGCCAATTCACATTGAATAAGAGCTGTCATGCAAGTGTCATGTTCATGCAACTACTATACTTCCGATCAGTCTGTTTCAAGAAATGGTTGTCAATTAACGCATGTGTATTATTTGTATCAATTGGTTGGCTTAAAATTCGTAAGTTCTTGATTACAATTCACAAGCTGCAATAATTTTACTAGCGTTGGTGTTTGGTTTCTGCACTTTTCCCGTTTGATGCATTTTCGCGTATTTTTCCAGCATTCTTCTAGTTTCTTTACATGGTATAATATAGCAAATAAAAACGGCAAGGAAAAGCTGAACCGCGAGAACTGAATTCATTCAGGAGCAACGGTCGGCAGCCCTGATAATTTTGCCGTTCCGTGAGGCCAAGGTTGGACCAGTCCATACCGAATCGTGCTGGTTGAGTTCTAGGGAGCTCAACCAGGAGGGTCAATTATGATAAAGGGGTGGATTGTGCGTCCTTAGCCGAATGTGAACCGGGAATTGGGAGGTATAATAAAGATTCCATTAATTACAAACAATATTAAACTCGATAATTGATTGTTTACTTATATAAAACTTCAAATCATTTTTATATAAATAAAAGGGAATGTGCGTACGTGTCGTACGTAGACGCGAAAATTACTCGACCAATTTCGCCGAAATTTTCACATTTTGTTCTTATTAATAATGGGAGTGTTTAAAGAGTGGTTTGATTTAAATCGGAAACGCGGCAAAATAAATATAACTGGAACAAAGTAATGAAAACACTGAATTTTATTTATTTGCTATATTATATAAACAAATTTCGTATTAATCGGTTCAGCTTTTAAAATAAAGATGACCATATTGTCAATTACAAACGTAAATGTCAAGTCGTAAGTTTGTTTTAAAGTAAAGTGAACGTAATATTGAACATTATATATCAGGGTACTTTATGTATATTAATAATAACGTATAATTAATACTTTTAAATCAATATACTTTTTAGTTAAAAATAGCTTTAAAATAATATGATTACTACTTGACACCACGCATCGTCAGTATGGACATGAAGCCATTTGTGCGGAAGTTTAAAAGTTTTTTAAAAAAATACTAAGAGTTAAATCTAAAAGTTGAAATCTTTACTTAAGTTGGGTATCACTGCGATCTAGCAAGTGCACAACTTTCAGATTTTTATCTGATTCCCCAACAGATATTACAGTTGAAAATTTGGAAAAAAATCCAAAAGTCCAATTTTTAAGAGAAAGTCATTTTCAAATGGTACTTTATTTAAGAATGATATTTTATGTAATGTAACTACACTGTGATGAGTAAAAGCACAAAAAAATTAAGGCTGTGATCCTGTTGTTTCTTTCAGAAGATTTTCTCTGAAAATCGAATTTCATTCCCGTCGATAGATTTGGTCACAAATATTTCCCAAATAAAGACATAGAAGGCATATAAATACATTTTATATTTGTAGGACAGAGTATACTGAATCCAATACTTTTTATTTGAGGACGCTAGCACAATCCAGAGGTGAGTAATTTAGAAAAGAGTAAATGCCTACAAACGCGAAAACTGGCATACGGTGCAAGACAAAAATGGCTGTCATTTGCAAACTAGGTACAATAAAAAAAATAAAGATGTTTTTGATTAGACAAAACAAGAAAATTTATGTTCAAAGTATGAATTTTTTCGAGGTGGTCGAGCGACCAATTTATTAAATTCTGGACCACTTTAAATGGATTGACCCGTGCTAGTAGTTATTTACGAAATAAGAATCATAAAATCCTCTATTACAACACATGATTGGAGAATTATCAAACGGTTCTGTGAGATAGAGACGCTTCGGTAGTATGGTACATATAAGTGTAAGAGTGTGATTAGGATAATGCAATCAACTCACTGGTACACTTCACATACAATCATTTAATTCCCAACAACCACTGACAATTAGTTTCAAATCTCCATATCCGTAACTGTTCCGCCACTATACAACAAACAATTCTTATTTGTCACATATTCTAAACAAGTTCGCTTTATTTACTAGGCTGTCCGGGTGACGCCGCGTCCATGGCGAAGGTGCCGACGTTTCGGCCGCCATTCTGCGACCTTCCTCAGGGCGTAATGCCAGGGAGGAAGGTCGCAGAATGGCGACCGAAACGTCGGCACCTTCGCCATGGACGCGGCGTCACCCGGACAGCCTAGTAAATACTGCCTCCGGCCGCGGAAGCCTACGCTCTCAAGCGCGCTTTGCTTGTTTCAGTGCGATAACAAACCCATTCAGCCCCCACACCCCGGGAAATATGCAGCGCGGGCCGGCCGAGGACAAGCAAGAATCGAGCTGGCTCCAGAGCAGCTCGAGCAGCGGCAGCCACCGGGGCAGCCCCGAGGGCTACCTGCGCCAGCACCCGCTGCGATTGGAGGGTTTCTCGGGCGCCGAGCGCGCGGCCTCCTCCGCCTCCTCCGCCACCGCCTCCGCCTCCTCGGACGGGCGCCGCTCCCCGCCGCCCGCAGCGCCCTCTGCGCAGCGACACGAGCGCCCCCGGCGGGCGCTGAGGCGCGACCCGATGTTTCCCGTGCTCTCCAGAACGAGGAGAGAAATGTTAGGTAATTTGCGTAGGCGAGTGCTTCGGAAATTGTCAATACATTCCCGACTCGGAGGGGAGGGGAAAAGCACGAGTGGTATTTAATAGGATTTTTCGTCAGTCGATGTCTAACAGTTCCAAAACAGAGCCAAATATTGAAAATAACTGAAAGCGTATTTTAAAATCAAAGATGTTACGTTATAGTACCTAGGCTGTTTATTGGACATCAAGTCGCAGTTTATGATTGGACAGTAGGGAGAAGCGGCAAGAAAAATCGGGTAGAAAAGGCGATTAACCTGTGCGCTCCAAAACGAGGAGTGAAATGTTAGGTAATTTGCGTGATTAGGTGATGCCGCGAGTGCTTCGGAAATTGTCAATACATTCCCGACTCGGAGGGGATTGATCTGAGAATTTCCAAAGCAATTTAATAGGACTTTTTGTGTGTGTTGATCCAAAAAAGAGCCAAATATTGAAAATAAATGAAAGCGTATTTTAAAATCAAAGATGTTATGTTATAGTACATACGCTGTTTATTGGACATCAAGTCGCAGTTTATGATTGGGCAGCAGGGAGAAGCGGCAAGAAAAATCGGGTAGAAAAGGTGATTACCCTGTGCTCTCCAAAACGAGGAGTGAAATGTTAGGTAATTTGCGTGATTAGGTGATGCCGCGAGTGCTTCGGAAATTGTCAATACATTCCCGACTCGGAGGGGATTGATCTGAGAATTTCCAAAGCAATTTAATAGGACTTTTTGTGTGTGTTGATCCAAAAAAAAAAGAGCCAAATATTGAAAATAAATGAAAGCGTATTTTAAAATCAAAGAAGTTATGTTATAGTACATACGCTGTTTATTGGACATCAAGTCGCAGTTTATGATTGGACAGTAGGGAGAAGCGGCAAGAAAAATCGGGTAGAAAAGGCGATTAACTTTTTGAGAGACACCGCCGTGATTGGGGCATATTGTATGTGTAGTTAAACACTATTGGTTTTATTTTGACGACTGGAATAGTCAAAGTAATGAACCCTCATCTAGAATATTTACGAGTGATTTTGATAAAGAAACTGCTTCCGGGTTTATTGAGTAGCATGTAAAGCAGCTTTAAAGGACATACACTAAAATGCTTGTATTATTTACAATTTTACCAAAAATTGTTAAATTATGTACAAATTGTAACTTGTATGTGAATAACATTTTGAACTTTTGCTGAAGGTAAATGAATATCTAAGTAAATAGTGGTGCTACATCATTGCATAATTTCTCGCATTATTTCTAACTCTCAATTTTCGACATTTTAAAATGTTTAACTAAAATTAGATCTGCGCCATTCTTTTAAGCGTCCTTTGTTTTCTCTGTAAAAAATCTTTTAAAAAATTTTGAGCAATTTTTGAGAAAATATTTTTTTTTATAAACTGCACTAACTTTAAGCAGAAATAACGTGAGAAATAATGGTTTTTCAAAAAATTCTACTTTACCTATTTTAAAATTTTGTTTTTTTACAACATTTTATTTAAGATAAAATATCTCGAATATTGTAAGAATGCTACATCTCATTTTTACTTTCTCTCCCTTACTTCGCAAGGACAGAAAGTATTGTAATCGCCCGCAGGCAAATGGAAAGTTTTCGATAGAAAAAACTTATTTCCGGGCCCTGGTCACGAAAATGTCGATAAATCTTGTTTCAATGTATATATAATACATTATTTCCTCTAACACGTTGTGTAGTCAAACTCCGTTTTGTGAGTCATTGTTACCGATCAATCGATAGACGACAAAACGTCCGGCTGTCCGTCTATGGTCAACGCTCGTCTCTAAACCGTTCAGTCGATTTTCTCCAAAATTGATATTCACAATCGATTTACTGGAACTCAAGGTTCTGCGAGTTTGAAACCTACATTATATTTTTGGGGGTACTTTGCATGAATCTTCAAACACATTCTCCCCCCAAAAAAGGCTTCGATGTTTTTAATTCAACTTTGTTTCAGGATAGTAAGAGACGCTTAACAGAATGGCAGAAGTCTCATTTGCATTGAAATTTCTGCGAAAAGTGTAAAATATCTAATTTTTTTGGCATCTTCCTGCAAACTAAAAAGCTAATAATGATAATTTTTTAAAATTACATCTCTACCCAGATTTAAAAAATTAGATCTGTATACAGATCTTTAATAGCAAGTTAAGTCATAAATGTAATGAAAAAAATACTTCAATATTAGAACGGGAGGATTGCTGGTACATTAAATCAGGGGTACAGTGCCTCTTTAAATATATATAATTAATTTTCCTTTCAAAAGTGTCTAAAAACTACGAGGATTTCTTTTAAATAATCATTTTTTGTTTCTTTTAAGGTTCTAGTGAATCCTCAGAAGGAAATATGGAATCATCATCGACGTCACAGCAGCAGCAGAGGCAATCAAGTGACGAAGAATTTTCTAGTCGCGATGTTGCCGTGCAAAATGAAAGTTTGCTGCCTGAAATTTTAGTTCCGCGAAGCGAATATGATGGGCTTGCCGATTTAATTGAAGACTTTGATGAGCTAGGAACTGACGCGAATGAAGCAGATGCAGAAACAGAAACAGCGGACGAAACAGATGAAGAAATAGAAGGTGCTTGTGGTGGACGAAATCTTGCTCGATGCTCAAGTAAGTAGAGTAATATCATAGACACATAATATGCGACTGGCAATGCTCTAACTCGTAGCACTGGCGCTAGTGAAATCAAAATCTTGCGCTCGTCGCCATCTTATGTTACTACAGATTCGTTCGGTGTCAGTATTATATATGGTTATGTAATAATTATGTAATAATTATTAATATGGTTATTTATGAGCTTCTTTCTTTATTTTAATCAGTTGTTGTTGGTCTTTGGCAATTGCTGAATTACTTACATCACTATGGTGATGTGCATTGTATCGTATTGTTTTTGAACCTGAAAACGTTCCACAGCGGCCAAATAGTCAACAACAATGACTAGAGATCAAAAACATTTAGTATGAAACGTCAAAATATATACATTAATATGTAATGAAAGCATAATATGTAATAAATATGTAAAATCTGATATAATATGTAAAATGCACCAACTATAAAACACATTTACATAATACGAAATTACCCATACATTTGTAAAACATTCCTAATCAAACGTTTAAAAATAAAAGAAACGGATTAAAAATAATTTGAAAAGCACACGTTTGGTTGTATTTGATCATGCACAAGTTTGTCGACAGTTTGCGCCTTACAAATTCTCCGTCGGTGGTAAAAGTTTCACCTACTGATATCCAGGGCCGTAGTTTAAGAGCAAGACTAGACTCAAATGGGGCTCATCGTACAAACAGGCGATACCTACAACCAGCTACCGATCGCTGCATCGTGCACCTTCGCATCGAAGTGTTATAAGTCGGCAATCGCCACTGTACCTCAGAAATTGGGGTTAAAAACCACGAAAAGGGGCATCGGTGGTTCTTTTCACACCTGAAGGTGAAAGTGCTCTCTGTCGCTTACGCGTGCTGAGATAAACTGAAGCAGGCGCGCCGCGATAGAAGTGTCTGAGAACATCCGACCGCGTCTTCAAGTAGCATAGCGAGAGTAGGCAGTATAATACTGTATGAAAAATGCGCTCATTTTTACTAGAAAATCCTAATTTTCGTAGAAAATGTGTAAGAAAATTAATAGAATAAAAACATTTTGTGAAAACAGCAAAATATGTAATATAGTACTAAACATGTAAAAATAGGTATCGAACAATTTTGGTGTTGTGTTAGGACAGCAACGAACCGATAAGATCACAATTTTGAGAACAGTAAGAAGAAAGACAAAAAATATGTAATTACATTTCAATTCGGTCTCTAACGATAACAACCTCAAAGAACATGTTACTACTTGTTGAAACACAGGTGACATAAGTTTTTGAGAAAGGCGTGGAAAATTTGTGCCACGCTGTGACAAGATCTTATAAAATGTTGGGAGCTATTTGGAAAGATGAATAAATATTTTAATTTTGTGCAATAAGTTTTCATTGCCTAACTAATTTTGTTTTCATTGCAAACGGAACTTGCTTGCATTTCAATTCAATTGTGCCTTATTTTACGTGGCGAAACTCGTGCCATCCATCCATGGTTAGGAAATGTGCCTGGTCTTCTGCCTGACCACGCACATTTCGCTACGCTTCTTTACTTTTATTGTTTAGCGGAGAAAGAAAGGAGAAGTCGGATGAAACAGGCAATTTGAATTTAGCACAGAGGTTTCTTTTAGGCTGGAGAAGGTTTTTCATTTAGCCCCTCGGACTGCCGGCTTTACTTGCTCTCCGAAGGAAGGCGGGGGATTGTTTTTGTAGCCCTAAAAAATCCACGGTCTGACTTGTTCCACCGTAGCCATTTTGTGAATATCCCTCGTATGTTTCTGTGTAGCTTGAGTAGTCGATCTATTTCTGCCCCCCCTTGATTTTTCCACGTGCAACGAAATCAGGACACTGGTGTCATGGAAACAGGTGATTAGAGTAATAGAGTTGCCCTTCCATTCTGTGAAGGAAGGTAGAGTGAGGTGATGAGTGAATGATTCGGAATTCTGTTCCTATGGAATACGAGGAATATAAGAGAAGTTAATCACGCTGCAAGCGCATCGTGAAAAAGCCTGGGACTCACAAGAGACAAATTCGAAGCCTTCGGGCTTGTGTTCTTGAGGTACAGCCACATTTCACCAACTTACAGATTTATGAACAAGTTAGGATGAATTATTATTATTCATTCTCGAATAATGTAAAAGAGTTTCCTACACTGAACAGGTTATGCATCCTAGCTGAGATACTACCAATCTTGTGATCCACAGAGCAGTCCAAAGGAGTTCTGTGGTAATCGGTTACGTTGTTAAGTCATTGTATATATGATAGAAGTACCAAAAAAACGATTGTCTATCTGTTGTATATTTTTACGTGCTTACATTAAAGACATTCAAATCTATTATTTTTTTATTATTACAACAAAATCTCAAAAGGTGTAAAGTATAAAAGTACGAACCCCAAGTCTTACCACAGACAAAGAAAGGAAAAAAATCATAAGTGGAAACCATAATAAAATGTAAAAAACAATCAAATATAAAAAGAAGAATTGAGTGATTGTATATCTGTTGGGGCCCAGGGATCCTACCTCGGATGACCGGCCTGCATCGGAGAGCTACGCGGCTACAGAGAGGCAGATCACGTGGGAGCGGGACTCCCCTGTCGCAATCCCAGCTCCAGAACGCGCCAGGAGAGAAGGTCGCCGGCAGAGCGGGCCACCGGACATCCCCCGCGTCCTCCAACGTCGCCCGTCGCGGACGCACCCTCAAGAGCCAGCGGTGCACGTGCGACGTATGCGGAAAACAGTACGCCAACTTCAGCAGCCTCACCATCCACAAGCGCCGCCACACGGGAGAGCGGCCGTTCCGGTGCGAGTTATGTCCCATGAGCTTCGTCCAGTCGTGCGCTCTCACCAAACACATGCGCAAGCACACGGGAGAGCGACCGTTCGCCTGCCCTCGGTGCGGAGTGACGTTCAGCCAGAAACATGGCCTCACCCGTCACAACCGTCACCACTGTCACATACGCTAGAGCGACCTTACCTTTGCGACGTGTGTGGTAGTGATTTCGCTCGTCAGTGCAACCTCGTCGTTCATCAACGCGTCCACACGGGAGAACGGCCGTACACCTGCCAAATCTGCGGCAGAGCGTTCGCCTATCAGAGAAATTTCGCTGTTCACATGCGGAGGCACGCGGAAGGCGGAAGCAAAACCAATCAAGCAGTGACTGCGTTCGCTGAGTGAAGACATTCAACTAATATTCAGTTTGTTCTAAAACGCTATGACGCTGCGAATACCTTCAAGTATTCACTGAGTGAAAAAATCATTTATCAGATATTTTAATGACTGTAGTAAACACTAGGACTCTGCGAATGCCTTGCGACATTCTGTGATTGAAGAAAATTCCTATAATATTTTAACGTGTGTTCTGAACGCTACGACCAGCGAATGCCTTGTGGTATTCACTGATTGATGAAAATTCATACGATATTCAAATATTTTAACGTGTGATCTAAACGCTGTGACGAGCCAATGTCATGTGGCACTCACTGAATGAAAATATAATAATATTAAGATATTTTAACGTGTGTTTTAAACGCCATGACCATCGAATGCGTTGTGGCATTCACTGAGCGAAGACAATTCATATGACATTCAGATATTTTAATGTCTGTACTAAACGCTATGACGCTGCGAATATCCCGTGACATTCACTGAGTGGAAGAAAATGAATTTGATATTAAGGTATTTTAATGTCCGTACTAAACGCTATGATGCTGCGAATGCCTAGTGACATTCGCTGAGCGACGAAAATTTATCTGATATTCAGATATCTTAACGTACATACCTTGATATGTTGTATTTCATGTGTTATTTGTCCAGAATTGTTTTTAGACAGTCATTCTTAAAATCATTAAAACACACATGAATCAGAAAAACATAATTTAGTTTACATTATTCTATTAACATATTGTATTTATTTCTAAGGTCTTTCATATCTCTCTCTCACACTCACACTCTCTCTCACTCTCTCTCTCACACTCTCTCACTCTCTCTCTCACACTCTCTCACACTCTCTCTCACTCTCTCTCACTCTCACACTCTCTCTCTCCCACTCTCACTCTCTCTCACTCTCACACTCTCTCTCACTCTCACACTCACACTCTCTCACACTCTCACACTCTCTCTCACTCTCTCTCACTCTCACACACTCTCTCTCACTCTCACACTCTCTCTCACTCTCCCACTCTCACTCTCTCTCACTCTCACACTCTCTCTCACTCTCTCTCTCTCACACTCTCTCACTCTCACACACTCTATCACTCTCACACACTCTATCACTCTCACACACTCTCTCACTCTCACACACTCTCTCACTCTCTCTCTCACACTCTCACTCTCTCTCACACACTCTCTCACTCACTCTCTCACTCACTCTCTCACTCTCACACTCTCTCACTCTCACACTCTCTCACTCTTACACTCTCTCACTCTCACACTCTCTCACTCACTCTCTCACACTCTCTCTCACACTCTCTCTCACTCACTCTCACTCACTCTCACTCTGATTTATCAAGTGTTCTGTGTTCCCGTACTCAAGCATTACATCAGTATACGTGTATACTAAAATAAGATAGCATAGTGTTTGATGGAAGGTCTGGTTATAAGAGAATGCTCAGCTTCCACGAAGCGATGGCAACAGTTTTGAATTGTTTTGTAAACAATTGATAAACGTTGAGGGTCGAATTTATCACTTCGCGGAAAGGTTCTAATAAGTCCTAAATGATTAAACAGCAACTCCTAACCTAAAAAAAAGAGGGAAGTTAACTGCGCTGAGTTCTATTGATCACGCACACACACACATACGCAAGCACACACACACATTGTTACGCGACAGTTTTGTTTTTAATAAAATCTGAAGCGAATGTCAGGCTGGTTGCCGACTCCAAAACCCTACAAGTACGAGTATGAGCCACCTGTACCGGTCGGGAGGTTAGAGCTTGTCTCGGCTGGGACAATATCCTGCCGGCAAGAGATACCTGGTTGGGGAAGAGTCTAGCCAATTTGTAGGTGGGAGTTCTCACCATCTATCGGGGAAAATACCACCACCATCACCACCTCCTCCTTAGGGGAAACACGCGCTACATTTACGGGACTAATCTTGACAGTTGACGCGCCTGGAAACACGAAATAATCGATCAATCAACCTCTTCTGCGTGGGGGAGTAGTGAGATATTTTTAATCACCGAATTAGGAGTCTGACATCCGATCCTGTCTATTACAAAATCCGTAATGTAAGGTGTAACAGGAATAGACAGTTTGTAGTAATGGGCACCTTCCGTCATTAGTTCCCCTCTTTGACGTTTTTCGAAATAAACTGCAAAGTTGAATGCATTTGTGGACTTAATGTGAACAATTAGAGTGGTACCAACAACAATTTATCAATCCGAGATAAATTCGGGAGAAGTTACACGTTTTCGGTTTGTTTTCAAGAGTTCCAAAGAGCACTTCTCGCAGAGCAGATAAAATAGCAAAAATCTCTTAAACTTAAAAGAAGTTGCTTGCATCACTAGACATGGAAAACTATCCTTCGATGCTGGAGCACAGTTACTTGGAAGAAAATAGTGTTCCTCTGATCGGGAAACCTGAGGTTCGATTCCCGATGGTGGCAGAATTTTCGAGACTAGCTCGATAGCTAGGTCGACTTCAGCCGCTGTCTGGAGGAGAACTCTAGCGACCGGCTGCTCCGATCGGTTGTTTTCCGTGGCGGACAACGGAGCAGTACCCTACCAAACGCATCACGGACCGCACGCCATCTTTCCTTCCTCTTCTTTGTCCTATCCTCAAACATTCTTAGACTGGTATGTACTACACTCCACACATGGCGGGCGACCGGTGGGGAGCTTAGAGCTCTTCCCAGCTGTGATGGTTAAGATCAACCCCAGGCGAATGCCGGAGCAGTACCCTACCAAACGCATCACGGACCGCACGCCATCTTTCCTTCCTCTTCTTTGTCCTATCCTCAAACATTCTTAGACTGGTATGTACTACACTCCACACATGGCGGGCGACCGGTGGGGAGCTTAGAGCTCTTCCCGGCTGTGATGGTTAAGATCAACCCCAGGCGAATGCCGGAGCAGTACCCTACCAAACGCATCACGGACCGCACGCCATCTTTCCTTCCTCTTCTTTGTCCTATCCTCAAACATTCTTAGACTGGTATGTACTACACTCCACACATGGCGGGCGACCGGTGGGGAGCTTAGAGCTCTTCCCGGCTGTGATGGTTAAGATCAACCCCAGGCGAATGCCGGAGCAGTACCCTAACAAACGGGCCACGGACCGCACGCGATCTTTCCCTCCTCTTCTTTGTCCTATCCTCAAACATTCTTAGACTGGTATGTACTACACTCCACACAAGGCGGGAGACCGGTGGGGAGCTTAGAGCTCTTCCCGGCTGTGATGGTTAAGATCAACCCCAGGCGAATGCCGGAGCAGTACCCTAACAAACGGGCCACGGACCGCACGCGATCTTTCCTTCCTCTTCCTTGCCCTATCCTCTCCCCTTACACTAGCATGCATCACACTCCACACATGGCGGGCGACCGGTGGGGAGCTTAGAGCTCTTCCCGGCTGTGATGGTTAAGATCAACCCCAGGCGAATGCCGGAGCAGTACCCTAACAAACGGGCCACGGACCGCACGCGATCTTTCCTTCCTCTTCTTTGTCCTATCCTCAAACATTCTTAGACTGGTATGTACTACACTCCACACATGGCGGGCGACCGGTGGGGAGCTTAGAGCTCTTCCCGGCTGAGATGGTTAAGATCAACCCCAGCGAATGCCGGAGCAGTACCCTAACAAACGCATCACGGACCGCGCGCGATCTTTCCTTTCTCTTCCTTGTGCTATCCTCTCCCCTTACACTAGCATGCACCACACTCCACACATGGCGGGAGACCGGTGGGGAGCTTAGAGCTCTTCCCGGCTGTGATGGTTAAGATCAACCCCAGGCGAATGCCGGAGCTGTACCCTAACAAACGGGCCACGGACCGCACGCGATCTTTCCTTCCTCTTCCTTGTCCTATCCTCTCCCCTTACACTAGCATGCACCACACTCCACACATGGCGGGCGACCGGTGAGGAGCTTAGAGCTCTTCCCGGCTGTGATGGTTAAGATCAACCCCAGGCGAATGCCGGAGCAGTACCCTACCAAACGCATCACGGACCGCACGCCATCTTTCCTTCCTCTTCTTTGTCCTATCCTCAAACATTCTTTGACTGGTATGTACTACACTCCACACATGGCGGGCGACCGGTGGGGAGCTTAGAGCTCTTCCCGGCTGTGATGGTTAAGATCAACCCCAGGCGAATGCCGGAGCAGTGCCCTAACAAACGGGCCACGGACCTCGCGCGATATTTCCTTCCCATTCCTTGTGCTATCCTCTCCCCTTACACTAGCATGCACCACACTCCACACATGGCGGGAGACCGGTGGGGAGCTTAGAGCTCTTCCTGGCTGTGATGGTTAAGATCAACACCAGGCGAATGCCGGAGCAGTACCCTACCAAACGCATCACGGACCGCACGCCATCTTTCCTTCCTCTTCTTTGTCCTATCCTCAAACATTCTTTGACTGGTATGTACTACACTCCACACATGGCGGGCGACCGGTGGGGAGCTTAGAGCTCTTCCCGGCTGTGATGGTTAAGATCAACCCCAGGCGAATGCCGGAGCAGTACCCTACCAAACGCATCACGGACCGCACGCCATCTTTCCTTCCTCTTCTTTGTCCTATCCTCAAACATTCTTTGACTGGTATGTACTACACTCCACACATGGCGGGCGACCGGTGGGGAGCTTAGAGCTCTTCCCGGCTGTGATGGTTAAGATCAACCCCAGGCGAATGCCGGAGCAGTACCCTAACAAACGCATCACGGACCGCACGCCATCTTTCCTTCCTCTTCTTTGTCCTATCCTCAAACATTCTTTGACTGGTATGTACTACACTCCACACATGGCGGGCGACCGGTGGGGAGCTTAGAGCTCTTCCCGGCTATGATGGTTAAGATCAACCCCAGGCGAATGCCGGAGCAGTACCCTACCAAACGCATCACGGACCGCACGCCATCTTTCCTTCCTCTTCTTTGTCCTATCCTCAAACATTCTTTGACTGGTATGTACTACACTCCACACATGGCGGGCGACCGGTGGGGAGCTTAGAGCTCTTCCCGGCTGTGATGGTTAAGATCAACCCCAGGCGAATGCCGGAGCAGTACCCTACCAAACGCATCACGGACCGCACGCCATCTTTCCTTCCTCTTCTTTGTCCTATCCTCAAACATTCTTTGACTGGTATGTACTACACTCCACACATGGCGGGCGACCGGTGGGGAGCTTAGAGCTCTTCCCGGCTATGATGGTTAAGATCAACCCCAGGCGAATGCCGGAGCAGTACCCTACCAAACGCATCACGGACCGCACGCCATCTTTCCTTCCTCTTCTTTGTCCTATCCTCAAACATTCTTTGACTGGTATGTACTACACTCCACACATGGCGGGCGACCGGTGGGGAGCTTAGAGCTCTTCCCGGCTGTGATGGTTAAGATCAACCCCAGGCGAATGCCGGAGCAGTACCCTAACAAACGGGCCACGGACCGCACGCGATCTTTCCTTCCTCTTCTTTGTCCTATCCTCAAACATTCTTAGACTGGTATGTACTACACTCCACACATGGCGGGCGACCGGTGGGGAGCTTAGAGCTCTTCCCGGCTGTGATGGTTAAGATCAACCCCAGGCGAATGCCGGAGCAGTACCCTAACAAACGGGCCACGGACCGCACGCGATCTTTCCTTCCTCTTCCTTGCCCTATCCTCTCCCCTTACACTAGCATGCATCACACTCCACACATGGCGGGCGACCGGTGGGGAGCTTAGAGCTCTTCCCGGCTGTGATGGTTAAGATCAACCCCAGGCGAATGCCGGAGCAGTACCCTAACAAACGGGCCACGGACCGCACGCGATCTTTCCTTCCTCTTCCTTGCCCTATCCTCTCCCCTTACACTAGCATGCATCACACTCCACACATGGCGGGCGACCGGTGGGGAGCTTAGAGCTCTTCCCGGCTGTGATGGTTAAGATCAACCCCAGGCGAATGCCGGAGCAGTACCCTACCAAACGCATCACGGACCGCACGCCATCTTTCCTTCCTCTTCTTTGTCCTATCCTCAAACATTCTTAGACTGGTATGTACTACACTCCACACATGGCGGGCGACCGGTGGGGAGCTTAGAGCTCTTCCCGGCTTTGATGGTTAAGATCAACCCCAGGCGAATGCCGGAGCAGTACCCTACCAAACGCATCACGGACCGCACGCCATCTTTCCTTCCTCTTCTTTGTCCTATCCTCAAACATTCTTTGACTGGTATGTACTACACTCCACACATGGCGGGCGACCGGTGGGGAGCTTAGAGCTCTTCCCGGCTGTGATGGTTAAGATCAACCCCAGGCGAATTCCGGAGCAGTACCCTACCAAACGCATCACGGACCGCACGCCATCTTTCCTTCCTCTTCTTTGTCCTATCCTCAAACATTCTTAGACTGGTATGTACTACACTCCACACATGGCGGGCGACCGGTGGGGAGCTTAGAGCTCTTCCCGGCTGTGATGGTTAAGATCAACCCCAGGCGAATGCCGGAGCAGTACCCTAACAAACGGGCCACGGACCGCACGCGATCTTTCCTTCCTCTTCTTTGTCCTATCCTCAAACATTCTTAGACTGGTATGTACTACACTCCACACAAGGCGGGCGACCGGTGGGGAGCTTAGAGCTCTTCCCGGCTGTGATGGTTAAGATCAACCCCAGGCGAATGCCGGAGCAGTACCCTAACAAACGCATCACGGACCGCACGCGATCTTTCCTTCCTCTTCTTTGTCCTATCCTCAAACATTCTTAGACTGGTATGTACTACACTCCACACATGGCGGGCGACCGGTGGGGAGCTTAGAGCTCTTCCCGGCTGTGATGGTTAAGATCAACCCCAGGCGAATGCCGGAGCAGTACCCTAACAAACGGGCCACGGACCGCACGCGATCTTTCCTTCCTCTTCTTTGTCCTATCCTCAAACATTCTTAGACTGGTATGTACTACACTCCACACATGGCGGGCGACCGGTGGGGAGCTTAGAGCTCTTCCCGGCTGTGATGGTTAAGATCAACCCCAGGCGAATGCCGGAGCAGTACCCTAACAAACGGGCCACGGACCGCACGCGATCTTTCCTTCCTCTTCTTTGTCCTATCCTCAAACATTCTTAGACTGGTATGTACTACACTCCACACATTGCGGGCGACCGGTGGGGAGCTTAGAGCTCTTCCCGGCTTTGATGGTTAAGATCAACCCCAGGCGAATGCCGGAGCAGTACCCTACCAAACGCATCACGGACCGCACGCCATCTTTCCTTCCTCTTCTTTGTCCTATCCTCAAACATTCTTTGACTGGTATGTACTACACTCCACACATGGCGGGCGACCGGTGGGGAGCTTAGAGCTCTTCCCGGCTGTGATGGTTAAGATCAACCCCAGGCGAATGCCGGAGCAGTGCCCTAACAAACGGGCCACGGACCTCGCGCGATATTTCCTTCCCATTCCTTGTGCTATCCTCTCCCCTTACACTAGCATGCACCACACTCCACACATGGCGGGCGACCGGTGGGGAGCTTAGAGCTCTTCCCGGCTGTGATGGTTAAGATCAACCCCAGGCGAATGCCGGAGCAGTACCCTAACAACGGGCCACGGACCGCACGCGATCTTTCCTTCCTGTTCTTTGTCCTATCCTCAAACATTCTTAGACTGGAATGTACTACACTACCGCGCATGCAGGGAGAGCAGTCAAGAGATTAGAATTTGTCCGCTGGTTGGCAACACCGGGAGGCGGGAAATCTCCGCAGGCCGACAAAGGGCGGCGCCGGATCTCGCCAATGGACTATCCATACGGGATTAATGACCTTAGCCGTTAACGCGCCCCGATTCCCTAATCAATCAATCCTCGCCTCTCCTCCTCCTCCTCCTCCTCCTCCTCCTCCGGCGTCACATGTCTTTCTAACACGCGTTTGCTGTTTTCCTCCCCACCTCAAAATATCTTTCAGTCAGATTTTGTCCAGATTTGCACGTGATTAGAGTCATGGTTTGACTTCACCTTTCATTCGTCGAAGGTTCAGAATGTTTGAGATGATAGCTTCTCAACGAGCACATGGTGAAAGCGGCAGACTCGCTCGAGGAGAACCATCGGCTCCTGGACCTTTGGTTTGATTGGTTCGTGCTTCCGGGCGCGAGTACTAAGGTCGTTAGTTACGTAAGTGTCCATTGTGCTTTCGTAGCGGGAGCAGCCGGTGATATTTCCCTATTGGTTGGTGAGACAGAGCGCCCTCCTACACAGCGGGGATTTCCTCAACCAGGTATCTGTCACCGGGGCGACGCCGCCCCAACCGGACACACCCCGAGCTCCCGACTGGCCTCCTGACATGTGCGATAGTGTATGCATGTAAATGTGTGTGTGTGTGTGTGTAGGAAAGAGGTGAGACTAGGACAACGAAGAGAATAAGGAAGGAAAACGGCACGCGCTACATCTGCTCCGGAAATCGCCTGATGTTGATCGTAAAATCCGATCAGATCCTGCTGTTAGAATTGTCCCCCGGCCCGGGTGAATTCGACTCACCTATCCAGCTAGGTTGGAAAATCCTGCAATTGTCGGTACTCGAAACCTAGATTTTCCTGATTAGTGATATCAATTGATTCCCTGAGCCACCTAAGTCGCTGAGCCTTTGGCGGAAACAGATTCCTCCGTTTCTCACGATCATGAACTGGTGAGGGAAGTGCGCTGGGGTGCTCCCGGCCTTCTGTTCTGGTGCGTGATGTAGAGATACAGTGCTTCTGCCTTGTTTTGCTAAACGCGGTTGCTTATCTTTCCAGGAGCGAGCGGTCCCACGCAGGAGAACTACTTCGCGTCACAGCAACAGAGCGGTATGCGGTCGTCGACTGGCCAATCACAGGCGAGCGAGAGTCTCCCGCTGCAGCAAGAGCATTTGGAAGAACCTCAGCCGTCGACCTCAACCTCTGTCGTCACTAGTCACAACCGCAGGCCAAGGCATCTCGTCGCTCACACTCGCTCGCACACGGGGGAGCGGCCTTACCGCTGCACAGAATGCGGGAGGACTTTCGCCCAGTCGAACCGCCTCGCCAGTCACAGGAGGACGCATACGGCAGAGCGACCGTACCGCTGCGATGTGTGCCCCAGGACCTTCATCAGGCCTGGTCACCTTATCTACCACTCGCGCATACATACGGGAGAGCGGCCGTTCATCTGCGGTGAGTGCGGCGCGCGGTTTGCCCAGTCCGGGCAACTAAAATGCCACCAGCGCAGCCACACGGGGGAGCGGCCGTTCAGCTGCGAGGAGTGCGGCAACGCGTACGCCCGTCGGACCTACCTCTCCATTCACCGGCGGACGCACACGGGAGAGCGGCCGTACAGGTGCGAAGAGTGCGGGAAGACGTACGTCCATAAGAGCAGCCTCCTGTACCACCTGAGCAAGAACCATAAGCAAGCTGGGCCGTGAAGCAACCGCTATGTCTGTGAATGTCTCGTGGCATTCTGTGAGTGATGAAAGTGCATTTGATGTTCAGATACTTCAACCATTGTACTAAAAGCTATGACGCTGTGAATGCCTTGTGGCATTCTGTGAGTGATGAAAGTGCATTTGATGTTCAGATACTTCAACCACTGTACTAAAAGCTATGACGCTGTGAATGCCTTGTGGCATTCTGTGAGTGATGAAAATCCATTTGATGTCCAGATACTTCAACCACTGTACTAAAAGCTATGACGCTGTGAATGCCTTGTGGCATTCTGTGAGTGATGAAAATCCATTTGATGTCCAGATACTTCAACCACTGTACTAAAAGCTATGACGCTGTGAATGCCTTGTGGCATTCTGTGAGTGATGAAAATCCATTTCATGTCCAGATACTTCAACCACTGTACTAAAAGCTATGACGCTGTGAATGCCTTGTGGCATTCGGAGAGTGATGAAAATGCATTTGATGTCCAGATACTTCAACTACAGCACTAAAAGTTATGACGCTGTGAATGCCTTGTGGCATTGGAGAGTTAAGATTTATCAGATATCTTAACATCAGACTTCTTAACATCTATCAGACTTCTATATAACATTTATCAGACTTCTTAACATCAGTAACTTCAGGTATTGTGACACTCCCATTATACTTCGAAAATTGGAAGGGAAAAATATCCCCCACTGTAAATCGTCGAGGGGAAGATCGACTCTGAAGCAAGCGCTATGATGCTGAAAATCCTTTAGGATTTGGGTGAAAACGAATATTCATCTGATATTCAGATATGTTAACGAATGTAGTATACGCTATGACGATACGAAAAATATTTTAAGGACTGTTCGTATGTAATGTGACAAAAGTATACGAATGTGTGTGCGAAGTAATAACCCTGTCTTTAAATTATCGCGGTTTTCATTGAAACGCGACGTTGCATAAGCGGCACTGATGCTGAAGCTTGCGCTAGAAACAGGGAAAATTTACGAAGTGCCCGTATCGGCAATCAGGACCTTCAGTGGCAAGTGCAGTTGCCCCGTAGCGTAGAGATAAAGTGCTCCATCATGAACTATAGTACGTTGAGGTGAAGGGCAAATGTCACTGAAGTGTGTTGCTACTGTTTGTGCAGGTTATTTTGTAATTGTATATAGTATGTATTTAGTAAGTTTCGCCGTCTATTTTCTTCAAAACGATAAGCATTACAGAAGTAAACTAATGGCCGGGCCGTAAGCGCATCCACAACAGAGCAACTGGCCACAAAAGTGGCTTTAATTTTATTTTAAATGTAATGTAACTGGCTACGAGAAGGGACTCTGTGATGTGTTTACGAATATTTTATATTACAGAGCCGCGCCTAAGCCAACAGTCGTAAACTAGACACTGTGCTAAAACAGCACATTCTCGCCCCTGAGTAACGGTCATGTAATAATATTGTACCACTTATCAATTAACGGTAGATTACAAAGGCGACCTGAACCAGGCATGATTACAAAGGCGTAGTCTGACAGACTACTTTGGGTAAAAATAATGAACAACACATTTTCACAATGAAACACTAATTTTAATGGATTGAACATGCATTAAATGAGTTACAAAATAAATTTTTTTTATAGATACACCCAAATATCTTGCCTCTCACAGCGCACACTAGATTGGTGCTGTCCACAGTCGTACCTTGTCATGCGACCTTTCTTATGATCGCCGTCGTCCCACTATGATTGCTAAATGTTCAGATCAAAACCTAAATGCTACAAGACAAGGAGTTTGTATTCGTTATTCAAAATTTTAGGCAATATAGCGCCAAAAATAAAACACGTAATTACAAAGGCGTAGTCTACTGGACGACGCGTGTTTGCGTACACCGGAAATTTGTCCACTGACACGATTGTGTATTTCACTGGCTAGTCACAGAATGAAGGTACAGTGTTTCAGAAACGGGAGAGAGGGGAAGGCGGGGGAGCGTTCGGCACTAGTTGTGTTGTCTGACAGACGAAGCCTTTGTAATCTAGGGTTAAGCAAAATTAGGGCTGTAATGAATTATTTTACATATTTGATCAGTATGCCTTTTATGTGTTGTATCTTCTTGTATCTTAACTTTAATAAATCGAATTCATAAAAATGTTGTATTTGTTGTGTTGGAATAGAGCGAATATTAAGTAGTCAAAAGGCCCTTGCGGACATGAAGAATGAGAAAGGCCCGCAAGTGTATTAACAGTACCATAGTACCGTTACGTGTTTTGTTTCATGTCCATAAACACAGAACAATAAACTAGTAAACCATAATAGTTATTTATGTATCTAAGGCGACAGTAGAGGTTTTTGCTTCGAAGGTAACCCCAAACCCCAGGGCCTGTGACCCGAGTTGGGAGTCGCCCTGGAAATTACCCTCAGTGATTATAATTGTCAACATGACGTCACATAAACAAAACAGTGTTCGTATTTAATTACTATTGCATAATCGTTGCTGGAGTGATTTGGTTGAACAAAATGAAAGAATGTTGTGAAGTCCCTGCGTAATTTCTCGCAAAAGCTAAAAACTCGGACAGTGGCTTACATCAGTCTCTAGAAATACATGAAAATGATTGTGTATTTGTGAATTATAAGGAAAATAACAATAAGAATTGCGTTGATGAAACTGTATTTTTAGGTTATTTGCCCCTAATGCGAAATGGTATTTAGAATATTTCATAACATTCAAAAATAACATTTCGAGGATGTTAACCTATGTGCCTTATACATCTTATTACTACTAGTAGTTCTGCTACTCAAGAAGAATGTATGTATAAAAAAGAGATACATAATAGTGAAACATGATGGCAATTATAAATTCACGGTTACAGTCTGAAATTGCAATTTTCATATCAATTATGCAAAATAAGGTTTATAACCAGTTATTTTACTTATTTGAGCATTATTAAATTTATTTATTGTATTTGTATCTTAACTTTAATAATCACACAAAATGTATTTGTTGTGTTGGTATTAGGTGGGTCATAAAGTTTTCAAAAGGCCCCGCGGACATAAAGAATCAAAGGTATCAACAATACCGTTACGGGTTTTGTTTCAGGTCTGGCAACATACAGCAATGAATTAGTAAGCCATAAAATTATTTTTCGTCGTTTCTCGAAGAAATTCTAAGATTATTCTTAAAAGTTTCATTTTATTTTAAATGAACGGATTACACGTTACACGAATTACACCTTAATCCTTGTCTGAACATGTAAATGCTCCATACTTTTTCCCACCTAAGAACATTCCCCAAATTCTTATTACTATTCGAAGGACAAACGTTTCGTTTTCATTTGCACTCAGAATTCAACTTGCATGTGGATTAGGGTAGAAATGAAATAATTGTAAAGGTTGTCATTGCCAACAAAAGTATTTAATGTAGTCGACTAGTCGTTTTGTGGCTTCCATCCAGCAGACAACTGATGATGATGGCTAAGCCATCGAAAGCTGCTATTACATAAAATACTTTTGTTGGCAATGACAACCTTAACAATTATTTCATGAAAGATGCCAACGATAACGCACCACAACACCTATAGGGTAGAAATACCAGAATTTAAGAACACATTCTTGAATGTTACATTTATATACGTTTTAAGTCATAAATGTTGATTTTTTTCCATAAAAACATGGTCCTTACTCATCAGTGCTTATAGGTAGTGATTTTTTTGTTTCAGGGTCGCCTGTTTGTTCTTATTAAAAATCTAGAATATGAAGCATAGATAAACACTTTCGATTATCTCGCTAATGAGAATATGACTTTGTTAATACCCGGAACCGACATCGTGCCAGAGGTGAAGGATATTCTACCGGAGATTCTTCTACGTAGTTTTTTTATTTATAACAAAAAAATTTACAATCTATTTTTTTACAAAATAATAAGTAAATATGATGTTGTAGAATTGTTATGACAATGATTTCCAGTGAAGGTATCCCGTCGGTACTCATCTACTTCTTCATACTATAACAAAAAGCAAGTATTATTTTGGGTTGGCTGCAAGTGGGATAGTTTATTTTCTGAGGGTAATGTTTCAGTTATTTGTTGAGAATCTATACGGGAGTTGTAGGGGTGAGGTTCTGGTTAGTCGATGGATATCTGCTCTATTGTCTAGGATGTTGAGGGCTAGGTGGTTTGGATGGTTTTCAAGGCGCTGGAGATTGTTTGAGCTGATAAATTCTATTCTTTCCAAGACAATGGTCTGTCTACGTAGTTTTCACAAAAAAAAAAAAAATTCAGAACTTCTGTGAAATAAAACCAAGGAACGTGTTGCAGTACTCCACAGCGCTGAACTGTAGCAGATGTTTCGTACATCCAATGACCCGGAAATTATGTTGTATAGAGAAATGAGAGAAAGCATTTCTACTTTCCCGTCTCATTACAGCAGTAGACGGTGAGTATATAGTGTGCCACCAGCTACGAGCCACCCTCATAACTTCTAAACGGTTCACGATATCGAAGAGCAGTTTTCTCTCAACAATGTGGAATCGTGGGGAAGTAATATGTTTTTATATTTAATAATAATACGTTTGTAATATTTTTCCCTTATGAAAAATTAATCATCTTTGATTTTTAAATGCAACTACATAATTTTGTTCTTTATAGAAGGAAGTATATAATTGTTGAATGTGTTGATGTATTGCCTTTAAATGAATTAAATTTTCACGCCTAAAGCGCTATGATTGGTAGTGCGTTTTAGATGTGATGGCTGTGACGTGATAATATGTACTTGATGTGCGGTTTTATAATATCAATAAACAATTACTTTTGCGAGAGAGAATGTGCTGTTGTAGCACAACTATTTTAATTTTTCTTAACACAGATCAATTTATTATCAATTTTGTGGTCTTGTTGTATTTTAAAGAATGTATTTTCTTATGTGAGGATGATGTTGTTATTTTGTTAAAAAGTGTTTCCTATGTTTTAGTCCACCTAGCCAGACTTCGCTATTTCTCCTTTGCAGCAATTGGCCGTGGTCTGACCGTGTGAAAATGTTAATATTGCGAATGGAAGAGACGGGCCTAGTTCGTAAGTGGAAGGCCGATTACAACTCGTCCCACGGCGTCCGCGTCCGCCTGGGGCTCGTGAGGGGGCCGAAGCGCAAGCGAGCGCCAACGCAACGGTTTTGGCGCCGGAGGACGTCGTCGGCCACCTGCAGCTGCTGTGCGCAGGCGCGTGTGTGTCTGCGCTGGCCTTGTGCGCAGTGCTGTGGCGCGGCCACGGGGCGGGCGAGCGGCTGCACAGGCGCGGTCGACGCGCGCGCGCGCAGCTGAGCAGAGGCTGGCGCAGAACGCGCAAGTGGTCTATGTGTAGTATATTCAACGAGCGTAGAACGATAGCTAATATTCACGAGTTGATGTTTACAACACGAGTGACGTAGAGGCCACGTTGGAATTTCGAACGTCTTGTGGAATCGTCACCATTACTGCATCTCACAACGTGCAGAAATGTATACCTTCTGGAGTAGTCGTAGAGAAACACCTTGAAACACCATTACTGCCCAGCCGTAATGTAAGCTCTTCGTAAGAGTTCCACGCAATTATAGTTTTCCATCATTACAATTCACGCTAATTAAAGATTCAGTAAACATATAGCAGATTCTGAAATACGTTAATTATAATGATATTAAAATCAATATAAATGCTACAAGAAATTGAGTTGAAAAACATGTTCACTCTTCGTTTCAGGTGAAGTATCATGTTCACAAGCACAATAAAAAAAGCTTAAATCGATTGGTTTGCTGCCCGTAAGTCCAATGGAACTGCCGCCATTTCCAACCGATTGAAATTGATTGAATATTGTTGGTAACATCGGGAATCGTATTATAGATTGTACGAATATTGTGACTGAGCATTAAACTTTTTAGTGAATAGCTTCATGCGCATTTTTTAAAAGTATGTTTCGAGTTTTCATGGTATAATACGTTCGTTGTGACACACACCTTTCCATTATAAAGGCACATCTCTGCAGTTTAAATATAGAACATAATTTATATATGTATATAGAAATGTATTGAACGAAACCAATCATTACATTTTGTGCTACTTATTTATGATATTACTTTTGCAAAGATCAACTTTATTTAAAAATTACAGCTGACGAAGCATAGCGGATGTTCTCCTCATGACTGGGCACGCACGTACACTGGACAAAATCTAAGGAGCGTGGATTACCCAATTGTCGCCTCTAAATGAGAAAACCTTCAAGGAAGCTGCACATCTTCACTTGCTAGATTTGCTGGCAGGAGAGCGAGGACCGCTAAGCGATGGACCTAACAGAGCAGCTTCCCCCCACGATCGTTCCTATTTCCGATTAGTTTAAGGAATAAATAACAGAATATTTCCTAATAAATTTAAATTATCACCTTCCGAATACTCGTATGAGCGGTGTTTTCTAGCCCACGAGAATGAAGACGAGAATACCCTGAAATAATGTAAGTATGGAAACGCCCAAAACCTTGATAAAATTAGAGCTAGCAACTCCACTAAATTGAAATAAATAGTAAATGTAATAATTAGGTAACGCAGGGAGACATAAATGGGATTATAATTATATTAGGGAGCTGAATATTGAACTGGCCAACGCAAGGCAAAATATAGCTGATTTTGTGAGAGAGAAAAAGAGAGAAAAAGAGATATGAATTATTGCATTATGTGTTTTTTTTTTATTTCTTAACTTTTATTTCTAACGAGCGTTGTATTTCGTAAGAAGTTCCATATCTTTCAGACCAACTAAGAGCTTTGTTAGCAATCGATTTAGGAAAGTAAAGCTCAGCAGGGTAACGCAACCATTTTATATGTAGTGTAGTTCTTGGGTTTAGGTCAATACAAAAAAATTACATTTCTGATGTTTCGGCCATACATTTGGTCTTTATGAGGGCTACAATAATATTTATTGTTTTTACATAATGTAAAGAAGTAATTTACAACTATAGATTACTAATGTTAACATTTGAACAGGCTCACCTGTAAGGATTTAAACTAAGCACACTCTACATCTCTGATTGTCAAAAAGAAAAATAATATTTATTTTAACAAAACAGTGATATATAATGAATTAGTTTACATTTGTATTGTACAGTTTTTTTTAAAATATTTAATGTGTTTGTAACAAATAATGCACTTCAGCTTCCGGGTCAATGACCCCATCTCGATCAGTTTTCTTTTTCCAGTTTCCCTGATCCATTGAACAAATGCTGAGATAGTCCCTTGTTTTGCTTCTGGAGCTTCACTGTGCGCACGTTTTGTTGAACTCTCCTTTTACTTGTAATAGTAAGAGTAGAGGTAAGAGCGAGTTGCTATTTTGTTAGCAATGCAGAAAAATCATACTTTCAATTCGTGTACCTATGCAAATAAGTTTTATGTAACTCAGAATCGAAAATGACTATTTTTCAAATATTGCTAATCTTCCGATTTTTAATATTTATATTGAAAATATATTTTTATTTATGTTAAACTTTTACTCATCTTTCAACTATTTATAGTTAAAATGACGGGAAAGTATTCTGGAACTTAAGAAAACGTGCGCAGATAACCTTTACCCCATACGTCAGATACAGTTTTTACTGTTTTTTGACTCGATAAATCTAAATCTAAATCTACATTCTTATAGTGTCCCATGCTCCATGTGGCAAAATCCCACACTATGAATAATTAGGCTCAACTCTCTATCATTACGCAAGTTCTGTGTTTACTTATGTTGTAGTTGTGACGCAATGTTGCCAACATGTCAAACATGAACATAATAGTATTTGATTTAAATATGAAATCACTTAAGTAATAAAGGATGATAATATTTGTATAAAGAAAAAATACATAATGTTAGAATAATGAAAATGCAAGAACATAACCGTTGATAGTATAATGAAAGAAAGAAAAAACATAAATAATATTTGTGGATAATATTAACATAAATACTGCCGAGTCCTTCAATATCCGTTTCAGGGTTGCATGCTCTAGTACTAGTTTTAAATATACAAAAAATCCTTACTGATTCTCATTTTTAAATATTATTCTTTATCTAATATCCACAAATGAGGCGTTATCAAAATTAAAGTATCTTGGAAATGTATAGCATGTTTGGCTAACACACACAGATGTCTGGTTTTGAACATCGACATAAAACCATTATTAGGCTTTGTTTTCTTTATATGTTTTGTTTAACGTCAAAACCAAAAACAGTGTGGCGTACTATGGGAAGAAATAAATTAAGCGAACGTTTTCTTAAGTTCTGGTATTTCTACCCTGATCCACATGCAAGTTGAATTCTGAGTGCAAATGAAAACGAAACGTTTGTCCTTCAAATTGTAATAAGAATTAGGGGAATGTTCTTAGGTGGGAAAAAGTATGGAGCATTCAGACAAGGATTAAGGTGTAATTCGTGTAATGTGTAATCCGTTCATTTGAAAGAAAATGAAACTTTTAAGAATAAACTTAGAGTTTCTTCGAGAAACGACGAAAAATAATTTTATGGTTTACTAATTCATTGCTGTGTGTTTAAAGTATGTATTAAAAGCAAGTGTAAAATGTGTAATAAAAGCACGAAAAACAATCGAATAAAATCACACCAAAAGTAATCTTGCTTATACTATTGAACTCAACTCTTAACAGATTCTAACGTTCTCTCAGCCGTCAGTGCTAAGGTGTTGCACAATACAAGGTGAATTTTTAAGTTTTTGATCTTGAAAGACCTACGGTTATCGATGAGAAAAGTTTTGTACCGGAAACATTTCATCTCACACTTTCCTCTAGCATCACAAAAGAATATTTGAAGTTGGCGTGATGTCTGCATGGCAGCCTTCATTTGTTTCCGAATCGTGCGATATTCACAGATTGCATAATTCACATAATTTTGCACATTGTACTCAATGAATGCACGGTGAACAAAATACACGACTCACACACTGTATACATTTTGTTCAGTACCAAATGCCTCCACCGATTGAGTACCAGCATCATCCAATTGCATGATGGCATTTTATTTCTCTGAAAATAGGCTGTTGATGAATTGAGTGTTGTTTCCGGGCGAGTGCACAGGTAAGGTTATTAGTCCCGTAGGTATGGTGCTTTTTTGTCACGTGAGATGACAGCTCTCTTCCCCCGCAGGATGGTACGATCGCCGCCGAAATTCATGTCGGCTTACGGGATTATCCCAACAGGTATCTCTTCCAGCTGGGCACTGCCCCATCCGGTCAAGTTCTAATCGCCGAACTGGAGTTTAGGGCGTAGGTGTAGGGCGCACACGTGTACTCGTGTGTGTAAGAAAAGGGGCGAGGATTTGACAACGAGAAAGGAATGATTGCGAGAGGTCCGTGACCCGTTTGTTAGGGCACCGCTCCTGCATTCGCCTGGTGTTGATGGGGGAAACCACGGAAAACTACTGATTATAACAGCTGGCCACCAGAACTCTTTTTCAGACTGCGGCTAAATTTGAACTAGCTATGCAGCTACTGTCCACAATCCTGCTAACGGCGCGCCTCGAGCCCCACGACCACCTGGTCAGAGGCACTGCAGCTGTAGCACATCAGTTGATGCTTTGATGCACTAAGCCGCAGCGTTGATGTAAGCGACGTTTTCAGAGACGATATCTATACATCACACAAGATATCTGGCGAAAAATCAACGATGTTTTCAAAAACAATACTTTTAAACAGAATAATCGATATTATTACATCAATGTTTTGCAATTAACAGCCAGCGACAACTGCCACTCTTGTCATTCCACAGATTGCGCTAAAGCATCTGATACCCCCAACATTTCTCCAGTGTTGCGAGTATGCTGTTGCGACAGAAATAGAGAAATGTTGCGAGTTATACACACACACACACACACACACACACACACACACACATATATATATATATATATATATATATATATATATATATATATATATACTGGAATATGAAATTCAAAAAAGGCCACACACACGGCCGTTGCCTACCCATATTTTAAAAAATCTCATTTTGTTAGAGTGGAACACAAGCAGACTTTCTCCGTATTTGACTGTCGTGCGATGTTGGTAAACCAGAAAACTACCTGACTACTAAGCTTTACGCTACTCTCAAATTATGACTTTCCTTCTAGTCACAAATCGGGTGCTTTTCTTATTCCTTTAAACCAATAATCAGGAAATTTCATTACATTTATTTTGAAATTTGAATCAATACATGTAGTAATTAAACATATATTTCAATAAAATTAATTTTCTATAATTATTGACGCCCTTTTTGAATTTCATGTTCCAGGACTGACACGCCTTGCCCGTTGCCTACCCATATATTGAATCTAAAAAAATATATTTTTGTGAAAGTAGAACACTAGATGGCTGTTTGCGTATTTGACCATCGTTCGTTGTTGGATAACCAGCGAATTAACTGGCTGCTAAGCTTAACGCTAATGTCAAATTTCGATGCACTTTCAAGTCGCAAATCGGGTGCTTTAATTCTTCCTTTTAACTAGAAAGCAGAGAATTTCATTACATTTAAATAAAATTAAATTTCATTAATTATTAGCCGACATTTTTGAATTTCATATTCCAAGGTAGGTAGGCGCTTGGCAGTTGCCTACCGACGTATTTAAAAAAATATCATTTTGTGAGAGCAGGTCACTAGCAGGATGTCTACAAATCTGACCTTCATGCGTTGTTGGTTAACCAGCGAAATAACTGGCTACTAAGCTTTACGCTAGTCTTTTTATATTTTTGGATGGTTATATTTTTGAATTTTTATTTTTTTCGAATTTTTATTTTTCAAATTCTTATATTTTTAAATTTTTTAGAACTTTTATATTTTTTGAATTTTTACATTATTCGAATTTGTATATTTTTGAATTTTTATATTTTTCGAATTATTATATTTTTTGAAATTTATATATTTTTCGTTTTTTCAAATTTTTACATTTTTTGTTTTTTCCACTTTTTTTGTTCATGGTCTTTCGTCGTTCGTCTTTAGTCTTACGTCTGTCGTCTTTCGTGGTTCGTCGTTCGTCGTTTTACTTTCGTCATTCATCAGTCGTCGTTCGTCGTTCATAGTTTGTTTATATTTTTCGAGTTATTATATTTTTCGAATTTTTATATTTTTCAAATTTTTATAATTTTCGATTTTTCGTCTTTCTCTTTCCGTCCTTCATCGTTCGTCGTTCGTCATTTGTTTAATTTTTAAAATTATTATATTTTTCAATTTTTAATGTTTTCAAATTTTATATTTTTCAACTTTATATTTTTCGATTTTTTATATTTGTGGAATTTTTATAATTTTCGTTTTTTCGAATTTTTAGATTTTTGTTTTTTCTGCTTTATGTGATTCTGGTCTATCGTCGTTCGTCTTTCGTGTATTGTCTTTCGTCACTCGTCATTCGTCTTTCGTCATTCGCCTTGCGTCTTTAGTCTTACGTCTGTCGTCATTCGTCGTTAGTCGTTCGTCAGTCGTCGTTCGTTTGTTTATATTTTTCGAATTATTATATTTTTCACATTTTATATTTTTCTAATTTTGTATTTTTCAAATTTTTGTATTTTTCAAATTTTTATATTTTTCGATTTTTTATATTTTTGGAATTTTTGTTTATAATTTCATATTTTTCGAATTATTTATATTTGTTGAAATTTTATATTTTTTTCTTTTTACAATTTTTAGATTTTTCGGTTTTTCCACTGTTTGTGATTCTGGTCTTTCGACGTTCGTCTATCGTCTATCGCCTTTCTTCTCTCGCCTTTCGTTATTCGTCTTAGTCCGTCGTCGTTCAGCGTTCGCCATTTGTTGTTCGTTTACATTTATCAAATTTTATATTTTTCGAATTTTTTTCTTTTTCGAATTTTTATATTTCTCAAATTTATATATTTTTCGCTTTTTTGAATTTTTCGTTTTTTGTTTTTTCCACTTTTTGTGAATCTGGTCTTTTGTCATTCGTCTTTCGACATTAGCCCTTCGTCTTTCGTCATCATGCCGTCATCGTATCATGCCGTCGATCGTCTTTCGTCTTTCCTTTTTCGTCTTTCTTCAATCGTCTTTCTTTTTCCGTCTTTCGTCATTCGTCTTACGTCTCTGTTCATTAATTTTTTGCCGTCCGTAGTTCGTATATATATATATATATATATATATATATATATATATATATATATATATATATATATTTGGAATTCTATACTTTTGAAAATGTTATATTTTTCAAATATTTATATTTTCCCAAATTTAAAAATTTTCTATGATAGATATTTTTCAAATTTTCATATTTTTTGAATTTTTACTTTTTTAAATTTTAATATTTTTCGATTATTTAAATTTTTTGAATTTTTTATATTTTTGAATTTTTATGTCTTTTGGTTTTTATATTTTTCCAATAATTGAATTTTCCAAATTTTAAATTTTTCAAATTTTTTAGCTTTTGAATAACTATATTTTTCGAATTTTTATATTTCTCACATTTTTATATTTTTCACTCTTTTGAATTTATAGATTTTCCTTTTTCCCACTTTTTGTGGTTCTGGTCTTTCGCCGTTCGTCTTTCGTCATTCGCATTTCGTTTTTCTTTTTTCGTCTTTCATTCGTCTTACGTCTGTCGTGGTTCGTTTGTCGTTCGTCGTTTGTCATTCGTCGTTCGTGGTTCGTATATATTTTTCTAGTTTTATATTTTTCAAAATGTTATATTTTATTTTTTAAATTTTAAAAAATATATATTTTTCAAAATTTAATATTTTTCGAATTATTATATTTTTAATTTTTTTATACATATCAAATTTTTATATTTTTCGATTTTATATTTTATGAAAATTTTTTTTGAATTTTTATATTTTTCAATTGTTTATATTTTTTAAATTATTAAATCTTTGGAATTTTTATAGTTTTCGATTTTTTATATTTTTTGTATTTTCCACATTTTATGTTTCTGTTCTTTCCTCGTTCGCCAGTCGTCGTTCGTCGTACGTGTATATTTTTAAAATTAATATATTTTTTTTAAAAATTTTTTTTAAAATTATAAAGTTTTTATATCTTTCAAATTTTTGTAGTTTCCAAATTTCTACATTTTCGAATTTTTACGTTTTTCGAATAATTGTATTTTTCGAATTTTAAACTTATCAAATTTTATAGCTATCGAATTTTTATATTCTTCGAATTGTAATGTTTTACGAATTTTTATATTTTTCGAATTTGTATATATCTTAAATTTTTATATTTTTCGTTTTTTCGAATTTTTAGTTTTTCGTTTTTTCCACTTTCTGTGATTCTGGCCTTTTGTCGTTCGTCTTTCGTCATTAGTCTTTCATCTATTATTTATCATGTCTATCGTATTTCGTATAACAAGTCTGAATCACCACATGCTTCTCGCAGTTCCTGAAAACATTCTTGCTTACATTTAACCTCGTGCCACTTCAATTTTGAGCCGCAAACGTTGCTCCACCTTTGTAATCATGACCTTAGGGCGCTTGCACTATTGCTACGAAGTTCAAAGATGAACACACTACAGTAGACAGACAGAATACTGCTCCAGCTCTGCCCACACACTCGTCTAATAGTCATTTCTTTTGTCACGATAGATGGCAGCAAGCCCACTCACCGGCTTTAAGTTACAGCAATATTCTCATTGCTTTTTATCCAACTCTGTAGCTCTATGAGTGAATTTGAATGTGTATGAAACGCAAAAGAAGACAAATCAAGAACGTTATTAAGAACTTCTAAAAGCATTCTCACGTCTTGTTTTAAATAAAGAAGGCTCAAATAGGCCACTGTAAATTATTTATAAGTGGGGAATGGAATTTATTGTAATAAAATAGCAAAGTATGTATATACTCTAACCGTCTTACCTACACCACACAATTGGTATCTTCTGCACACACAGCCGCATGCACTGTAAGCAGGTCGTTAAGATATTATGCTCGTGAAGCGAGCTAGAATCTCAGGAAGCAGGATCTTTCGGGTACGAGAAAGGTCTGAACCCTTGACACAATAAAAGACACACAAATCACACATAAACGAGCATATAATTCATCAAAACTCTGTGGCGTAAGTTGATAACAAAGAAAAACAAATCAAAAATAGAATTACACTTTCAAAAATGATCAAATAAATACAAATAAGCAACCTTTACAGCCTATTTAATGGATAATCTCTTAATTTTCTTCAGAACTATTTTTCTGAAACAATTTCTCTAACCAGTACTGGGAATTCCCTTTGAAAACTCAATACGCCTAAATTTAAATTACAGTAGTTACAATTGCACTTGAAATTAAACTTAATTTACAATCTCTTGCCTTTCTTTAAAAATATAACATACAATGAATAATATGTGGGCAAGTGCACTACTCTCAATTTTATCTGCTAATAACAGAATAATGACTGATCCGATATAATGGTTAAAGGCAAGTAATTACGCATCCAAATCTCCCACTGCAAAGCTGCAAATTATTACCACCCGTGTCCTCAATTTTCTAACACTTCTGAATCTAGTCTTTCCCTGCCGACGTGAACTTGACCTAATTTCGTAGTTCTACAGGTTACCTCGAAACTGTCCACTTTTCAACCTTGAAGTCGCGTGCTGGGTTCCGCACCGCGTTGCTCGATTCCGAAATTCTGCGTTGCCTGCGCTGTCCTCTTGCGTCTTCTTCTATCTTCCTGAACGGCGTCTTCTCCCCGGTCGACTCGCGTATTCTTCCGTCTCCACTAATCGGTTTTTTCTCCTCCCACGGCTGCTACCGCCTTCGATTACGCCCGATTTGAAGAAAATGTCCCTTGCACTTCCCTGACTGCTAGTGCAAGTACTTCGCTCGTTCCTAACTTTTATTCTGTTAATCAAGAACTTTCCGAGCTTTCCTGACAACGGGCAACTTTTTACTTCCCGTACTAGTTAATAGAAGAATACTTTACTATTCCTCACTACTGCGCGGACGACTAACTAGACGTTTTTGAAACGCCGGAAACTCCTATCTAAAAAGTCGTTGCGGCGGCGAATACTATCTAACCTGACGAGCGTTGACGAAAATCTGCTTACTTGCCGAGCGGTGATTACTAGGAGAGCTGCTTCTTCGGCGAACGCTGATAGGAAAAAGAGGGCTTCCGCCTGTGCGCTCGCCTATTTATTGGCGTTGCCTGGGGAAATTCACCGTAGCGGGGGGGATGATTTCTCCTCCTTCAACCCTCCACCAGTAGAACGCTGCTTGATAGTTCGTGGCGACTAGTACGAGCAACGGATACCAGGCTGCGCGTTTTGATACTCTGGTTTTCCGGCTGCTCTTCTCGCTGCTCGTAGGTGTTCGTGCAGGCCAAACGGTGGTGTTATGGGGTTGTATAATCCCATATCGCCACAATACATATGCATTTATTTTTCCAATATGTGTAATAAATAGAAAACAAGTAAAATAAAAATGAATTATTGCATTTAAAGTTGTTGTATATAAGTATTTTCCAAGTACAGAACGCCGTCGATCGGATTTTAACATGTATTCGGAGCGGCTGAAAGAAAGTTCAATCTCTACAGAAGTAATTGTACAGTAGTTTTCGCCAGTCATAAGAGTTTTATCCGAAATATAACGAACGATCCTTGCATGCACAATGTCTACGAGTACCCGGTGCTCAAGTGAATAGTAGGACCTAGGAGAGAGTGATAGATCTGCGAGGTGGAGGACGGTTAAATAGACTCCCCTTCCAATTTCCATAACGCGATAAGACAACGACCTATACATAATATAGTTTTCAACCTGGCCACATATTGTCTCTGAAACAAGAGTAAGCAGGTGGTGGAAATTACTTCTGCCTCACAAAACCCCGCTCATCCTTGATTCCAAGAAGCGGGGAGGGGGGTTCATTTTGACAATTCATGGCAAAGGTCTGCAGGTCATAGAAGCGTGGTAGCATTGCATTACTCTTTAAGAAAAATTATTCTAGTAACACATATTTCAATGGGCTACCTGAAATTTTCCGTTTAAATGTATCAAAATGTAACAAAATTTGTAAGAAATATGGTGTTTTAGATAAAGTATGCGAAAATATGAAATAATACCAAAATATGTAAAATAAAAATGCTCATAACTCATTCAGAATGTCTTCTCAACTCTAAAACAATTTATTGAATGTGGGTATCTCGTTTCTGTAAAAATATGTATTTACGTGAAAATCCGTTCCCTAGTTATAAGGCAGTTTTTTTCAGACAGGTTCTTTACCAAACTGCATGAGCCTAATCAGCTGCAAGAAATTGTACCCGAATACTCAATAAATTCTAGCTTTTGATGGGATACTGGAAAGGAGAAACTGAAATCTCATGAATCAGCACTGAGGGTAACTCCTGTTATCTCTACTTTACGTCCGAACACTTTGGAAAACTGAAAATCGTGGCGATCCTATTTCGTTAGGTTGTCTGAGGCGAATGTCTAACTTCAGACTTTCCTACGATCTAGTTTGTTGTTTCTGATGCTCAAAATCGTCTTTACGAACTGAAATGCGTAGTATCCGCTGTCTTCATGTTTAAATCAAATACAAAACAGTCTCCAATAATAAAAGAAGGGATTTTTTTAAAGGCTTCTGTGTCAATTGTGATTTCAATCTATTAAGTCCTGGATATTTTCATGATTTTATGCAGCTTCCATAAACACGAAACAGAATAAATATTTCGAGTTTGAATGTTCAGTTCCCGCTATTTGGTTCTTGAAAGAATCGAAATTGTTTTGATCACGGAATAGACGTTCGTCAATATGGCGGACGCGCGAACCTAGAATCACTTTCTCAGCACAGAGTATAGCCACCTGTTTACTCTAGGATTCACTGTACGTGGCAGGTGGCGAGGCATCCATCAGAGGAGTGCATCAGCACGAGTTGAAGTTGGATCTGCCAGCATAAAGCCTTTGAAGTAAGTTTTTAATTATTTTTTTTTATATTTTAAATCGCTTTGCAACAACTCTATAATCACAGTCACAAATAACGATTTTACAAACCTTTTATTTACAATTGGAATTACACGTATTTAGTTTTTAGAAATAATTGTTATACTTAATATTTTTAACAAGTGAATGATACCGTTCATGTTTTGGAATAGTGGCATAACTCAAAAACTCAGGCGTGGAAGTAAATCAGTTTCAAGTTTCACCTTGAATTGAAATGCATCATTCTTGCATTCACATTTCTGCCATTTGTTGGTGGAATACTGTACTCTAAGATATGCTGTTGGAAGGTAGACCAATCTTCAATTTTGGAGAGTGCATTAAATCAAAATTTAAAAATCTTCAGTTGTAACTATTCCAGCCCACGAGCGATATGAATAGTTTGTAAAGGAAAATTGAATGAAATTTGTAGATGTTTAGTAATTTTAGGGTTATGTATTTGTGAACATTCAAGACGTATGTTTTTATTGGTGTCAATATTTGCTATGAGGTGTAAAGAGAGTAAAACATTTTTGTTCAAGAGAGGAAAGGACTTGGGTAAAGGGGATAAAGAAATGAGTGGAGAAATGGGATAAACGGAATGTAGTGAAATATGGCGGGAAAAGGCGATTTTTCGTAAAAAAAAATCAACGGATATTTTTAATCTGTGTTTATCACTCTGTCTGTGTCTTTCTCCCTGTGTCTCTCAGTACCAGCCTGAGTCCGTGAGTGACTACTATCTGTGGCAATTAGTGAGGGTGACTGTTTCCGCCTCCGAATGCATATGTTCGTATTTTTGTGTACATGATTTTTCGGCCAGTCTCCCTTTGCCTATTTATGTCTGTCTTTCTTTCAGATTGTGTCAGACTATGTCTCTCTGTGACTTTATCTATCTATGTGTGTGTGTGTCTCTAACTCTGTCTTGGTCTGTAATTGACAGTTTGTGAGAGTGACTAATGACTTTTTTTTAAAATAAGCTTTATTTCACAGCATGCTCGGTTATATGTAACACTGCATGCTTTCAAATGCAAGTGCAGCTTTGTTTTACATCAATAAAGAATGATTAACAAATTTAAAACATTTAACATGAAAATACATCAACATAATTTAAGACAATATTATTAGTGTTTTTGGTACTATATCCTATATAACGTAAGACAATTTTATGTAAATACGAATTGTTTAATGTTCAGTCACTACTGCCTGTATTTCTGTCTGGCTGAGTCTGGCTATGTCTGTTGCTGTCTTTCTATTTCTGTCGGTGTCTATCATCTGTTTGTATTGTTCTGCTTCTGTTTTTTACCTGACTGTGTCTGTCCCTGTGTCTTTTTCTGTGACTGTGTCTGTGTCATCTGTGAACGTGTCTATTTGTTTGACATTCTAGTTGTGAACGTGTCTGTTTGCGTATGACATTGTGTGTGTGTGTGTGCGTGCGTGTGCGTGCGCGTGCATGTGCGTGCGCTTGCGTGTGTGCGTGCGCGTGCGTGCGTGTGCGTGCGTGTGCGTGTGTCTGTTGTCAATGCCGATGCCTAAATTGTTTAGACAATTTTCTCCGAAATTTATATTTCCCGATTGATCTGGCCGATCTCAATTCTTTTCAAGTTTGAAACGGATATTTTCATTTTTAGGGGTACATTACATGCAGCCTTAACATAAAAAAAAATTAATCCATTTTTTTATTAAATGTTTTTCTCTGATACAGTCAACGGCGCTTATAAAAACTGCACAGATCGCATTATCGTTGAACTCTCATTTTTGGGAATTGTAAGCCTTACAAATAATGCGAAAATAATAGGGCTCTGTTGTAGCACTATTAGTTCCTTTTTGTTTACATTTGTATATACGGAGTACTATTAATCATGTGATGCTATGGATAGTTGATTTCAAAATTTTAACGGAAATACAAGTTGTGAGGTGGCCTGGTATAAAAAAAGTGTTTGTTTCTAATCTCTGTCCACCTATCTATGAAGAAAACTAACGCTTAAACTATTTGTAGAATTTTTTGATCTGATCGGACTCCAAGCCATGCGATTTTGAAAATAAATATTGAAATTGTGGAGGTACTTTACATGAAGCTTCCGGAACATTTTCAAAATTTTCTCAATGACTTGAAAGTTTATCTGGAGAGAACAGAAAAAATTCACTTACACAAAGTGCAGAAGTGCAATATTCACTGTTAATTCAGGAATTTTCGAATACTGCAAAAGTTTGAACGACGATTTCAATATGTAACAGAAATTTCAGTATGTAAATATTCAAAATATTAGCCGTTTTTGAGTAATTTGAAATGAAATATGGGCTGTTTTAAAAACAATATTTTCCCAAAAACATCATCAGATTTTTTTAAACTTTGTGTTCAGACAGAGATAAATTGATTGAATACAACGAATAAATTGATTGATATCAACGGCATTTTGATGTAATCTTTTTATTTTTCAAAAATTACACAAATGTCATCTCTTATTATTAATCTTTGAACTGCAAGATATTTTAACATTTTAACAATTTATTGTATATGTGGAGACAAGTTCTTCAAATTATTTCTTATGACGTTTCTTAAAACACAGAAGTTTTGTGTGAAAATGAACTTACAATTGTGAATATTCAGAGAAACTTAAATATTTGTTTTAAAAAAATGACAATTTTTTCCATGAAAATTGCTAACTTGGATTTACTCTTCTATGACAATCTTGGTTATTTTTCAACGTTGCTGTTGAGAGTAAAGAAAAAAATTTGAAAAGGGAAAACCTGTTTGTGTTTGTTTTATTGAACACTAAGTCCTGGATCAACAAATGAAATGAATATGAACTAAATTAAACATTTCGTGATCTGATCCGTACAGTAAATTTGTTGTATTACATTATATTTTGTGAAGTGTTAATTTTGAAAAAAAAGTTCATTAATGGGCACGATGTTGACAAATTCGAATACTAAGGTAATGTTGCTACGGGAATGTTTGATGTCAAAGTCATAAATGCATACTTAAATAATACATCAATGTAATGCTACAAAGAACATCAAATGCCGCTTGTATATAAAAAGTACAATCTTATTTATATTATTAGTTTGTATATTTATTAATGTTACACAACTGTGACATTTTGTTTACAGTGCGGTCAAGTGCTTCTGCTGCGTCAGACAGCAACGAGTCCAAGTACGAAGGCATGTAGGTTGTGGGTGCGAAACTCGAAAGCATGAATATTTTTGTGTGTGCGCGCGATTCAGGGGGCATTCCGAATCCCTCCTAATTTATTTTCATAATCTAAGCAAGGGGCTTCCGACGGGGTCGATAAAAAAGTAGTACTATTTTCCATTCACACTAGGAAAAAAAACTGATGTAAACAAACTGGAGAAATCTTTGCACCGCACTACGCTTCTGATTGGACACATAGCGCTCTACATTCGATGACGCGGGTACCTACCCCGCCAATTCACATTGAATAAGAGCTGTCATGCAAGTGTCATGTTCATGCAACTACTATACTTCCGATCAGTCTGTTTCAAGAAATGGTTGTCAATTAACGCATGTGTATTATTTGTATCAATTGGTTGGCTTAAAATTCGTAAGTTCTTGATTACAATTCACAAGCTGCAATAATTTTACTAGCGTTGGTGTTTGGTTTCTGCACTTTTCCCGTTTGATGCATTTTCGCGTATTTTTCCAGTATTCTTCTAGTTTCTTTACATGGTATAAAGTAGCAAATAAAAACGGCAAGGAAAAGCTGAACCGCGAGAACTGAATTCATTCAGGAGCAACGGTCGGCAGCCCTGATAATTTTGCCGTTCCGTGAGGCCAAGGTTGGACCAGGCCATACCGAATCGTGCTGGTTGAGTTCTAGGGAGCTCAACCAGGAGGGTCAATTATGATAAAGGGGTGGATTGTGGGTCCTTAGCCGAATGTGAACCGGGAATTGGGAGGTATAATAAAGATTCCATTAATTACAAACAATATTAAACTCGATAATTGATTGTTGCTTATATAAAACTTCAAATCAGTTTTATATAAATAAAAGGGAATGTGCGTACGTGTCGCACATAGGCGCGAAAATTACTCGACCAATTTCGCCGAAATTTTCACATTTTGTTCTTATTAATAATGGGGGTGTTTACAGAGAGGTTCGATTTAAATCGGACATGGGGCAAAATAAAAATAGCTGGGACAAAATAATGAAAACACTGAATTTATTTATTTGTTATATTATATAAACAATTTTCGTATTAACCGGTTCATTTTTAAAATGAAGATGACCATATTTTCAATTACAAACGTAAAAGTCAAGTCGTAAGTTTGTTTTAAAGTAAAGTGAACGAAATATTGAACATTATATATTAGGGCACTTTATGTATATTAATAATAACGTATAATTAATACTTTTAAATCAATGTACTTTTTAGTTAAAAATAGCTTTAAAATAATATGATTACTGCTTGTCACCACGCATCGTCAGTATGGACATGAAGCCATTTGTGCGTAAGTTTAAAAGTTTTTAAAAAAATACTAAGAGTTAAATCTAAAAGTTGAAATCTTTACTTAAGTTGGGTATCACTGCGATCTAGCAAGTGCACAACTTTCAGATTTTTATCTGATTCCCCAACAGATATTACAGTTGAAAATTTGGAAAAAAATCCAAAAGTCCAATTTTTAAGAGGAAGTCATTTTCAAATGGTACTTTATTTAAGAATGATATTTTATGTAATGTAACTACACTGTGATGAGTAAAAGCACAAAAAAATTAAGGCTGTGATCCTGTTGTTTCTTTCAGAAGATTTTCTCTGAAAATCGAATTTCATTCCCGTCGATAGATTTGGTCACAAATATTTCCCAAATAAAGACATAGAAGGCATATAAATACATGTTATATTTGTAGGACAGAGTATACTGAATCCAATACTTTTTATTTGAGGACGCTAGCACAATCCAGAGGTGAATAATTTAGAAAAGAGTAAATGCCTACAAACGCGAAAACTGGCACACGGTGCAAGACAAAAATGGCTGTCATTTGCAAACTAGATACAATAAAAAAATAAAGATGTTTTTGATTAGACAAAACATAAGAAAATTTATGTTCAAAATATGAATTTTTTCGAGGTGGTTGAGCGACCAATTTATTAAATTCTGGACCACTTTAAATGGATTGACCCGTGCTAGTAGTTATTTACGAAATAAGAATCATAAAATCCTCTATTACAACACATGATTGGAGAATTATCAAACGGTTCTGTGAGATAGAGACGCTTCGGTAGTATGGTACATATAAGTGTAAGAGTGTGATTAGGATAATGCAATCAACTCACTGGTACACTTCACATACAATCATTTAATTTCCCAACAACCACTGACAATTAGTTTGAAATCTCCATATCCGTAACTGTTCCGCCACTACACAACAAACAATATTTATTTGTCACATATTCTAAACAAGTGCGCTTTATTTACTAGGCTGTCCGGGTGACGCCGCGTCCATGGCGAAGGTGCCGACGTTTCGGCCGCCATTCTGCGACCTTCCTCAGGGCGTAATGCCAGGGAGGAAGGTCGCAGAATGGCGACCGAAACGTCGGCACCTTCGCCATGGACGCGGCGTCACCCGGACAGCCTAGTAAATACCGACTCCGGCCGCGGACGCCTACGCTCTCAAGCGCGCTTTGCTTGTTTCAGTGCGATAACAAAACCATTCAGCCCCCCCCTCCCGGAAATATGCAGCGCGGGCGGCCCGAGGACAAGCAAGAATCGAGCTCGCTCCAGAGCAGCTCGAGCAGCGGCAGCCACCGGGGCAGCCCCGAGGGCTACCTGCGCCAGCACCCGCTGCGACTGGAGGGTTTCTCGGGCGCCGAGCGCGCGGCCTCCTCCGCCTCCTCCGCCACCGCCTCCGCCTCCTCGGACGGGCGCCGCTCCCCGCCGCCCGCAGCGCCCTCTGCGCAGCGACACGAGCGCCCCCGGCGGGCGCTGAGGCGCGACCCGATGTTTCCCGTGCTCTCCAGAACGAGGAGAGAAATGTTAGGTAATTTGCGTAGGCGAGTGCTTCGGAAATTGTCAATACATTCCCGACTCGGAGGGGATTGATCTGAGAATTTCCAAAGCAATTTAATAGGACTTTTTGTGTGTGTTGATCCAAAAAAAAAGAGCCAAATATTGAAAATAAATGAAAGCGTATTTTAAAATCAAAGGTGTTATGTTATAGTACATACGCTGTTTATTGGACATCAAGTCGCAGTTTATGATTGGGCAGTAGGGAGAAGCGGCAAGAAAAATCGGGTAGAAAAGGCGATTAACTTTTTGAGAGACACCGCCGTGATTGGGGCATATTGTATGTGTAGTTAAACACTATTGGTTTTATTTTGACGACTGGAATAGTCAAAGTAATGAACCCTCATCTAGAATATTTACGAGTGATATTGATAAAGAAACTGCTTCCGGGTTTATTGAGTAGCATATAAAGCAGCTTCAAAGAACATACACTAAAATGCTTGTATTATTTACAATTTCACCAAAAATTGTTAAATTATGTACAAATTGTAACTTGTATGTGAATAACATTTTGAACTTTTGCTGAAGGTAAATGAATATCTAAGTAAATAGTGGTGCTACATCATTGCATAATTTCTCGCATTATTTCTAACTCTCAATTTTCGACATTTTAAAAAGTTTAACTAAAATTAGATCTGCGCCATTCTTTTAAGCGTCCTTTGTTTTCTCTGTAAAAAAACTTTAAAAAAATTTTGAGCAATTTTTGAGAAAATATTTTTTTTTATAAATTGCACAAACTTTAAGCAGAAATAACGTGAGAAATAATGGTTTTTCAAAAAATTCTACTTTACCTATTTTAAAATTTTGTTTTTTACAACATTTTATTTAAGATAAAATATCTGGAATATTGTAAGAATGCTACATCTCATTTTTACTTTCTCTCCCTTACTTCGCAAGGACAGAAAGTATTGTAATCGCCCGCAGGCAAATGGAAAGTTTTCGATAGAAAAACTTATTTCCGGGCCCTGGTCACGAAAATGTCGATAAATCTTGTTTCAATGTATATATAATACATTATTTCCTCTAACACGTTGTGTAGTCAAACTCCGTTTTGTGAGTCATTGTTACCGATCAATCGATAGACGACAAAACGTCCGGCTGTCCGTCTATGGTCAACGCTCGTCTCTAAACCGTTCAGTCGATTTTCTCCAAAATTGATATTCACAATCGATTTACTGGAACTCAAGGTTCTGCGAGTTTGAAACCTACATTATATTTTTGGGGGTACTTTGCATGAATCTTCAAACACATTCTCCCCCCAAAAAAGGCTTCGATGTTTTTAATTCAACTTTGTTTCAGGATAGTAAGAGACGCTTAACAGAATGGCAGAAGTCTCATTTGCATTGGAATTTCTGCGAAAAGTGTAAAATATCTAATTTTTTTGGCATCTTCCTGCAAACTAAAAAGCTAATAATGATAATTTTTAAAAATTACATCTCTACCCAGATTTAAAAAAATTAGATCTGTATACAGATCTTTAATAGCAAGTTAAGTCATAAATGTAATGAAAAAAATACTTCAATATTAGAACGGGAGGATTGCTGGTACATTAAATCAGGGGTACAGTGCCTCTTTAAATATATATAATTAATTTTCCTTTCAAAAGTGTCTAAAAACTACGAGGATTTCTTTTAAATAATCATTTTTTGTTTCTTTTAAGGTTCTAGTGAATCCTCAGAAGGAAATATGGAATCCTCATCGATGTCACAGCAGCAGCAGAGGCAATCAAGTGACGAAGAATTTTCTAGTCGCGATGTTGCCGTGCAAAATGAAAGTTTGCTGCCTGAAATTTTAGTTCCGCGAAGCGAATATGATGGGCTTGCCGATTTAATTGAAGACTTTGATGAGCTAGGAACTGACGCGAATGAAGCAGATGCAGAAACAGAAACAGCGGACGAAACAGATGAAGAAATAGAAGGTGCTTGTGGTGGACGAAATCTTGCTCGATGCTCAAGTAAGTAGAGTAATATCATAGACACATAATATTATGCGACTGGCAATGCTCTAACTCGTAGCACTGGCGCTAGTGAAATCAAAATCTTGCGCTCGTCGCCATCTTATGTTACTACAGATTCGTTCGGTGTCAGTATTATATATGGTTACGTAATAATTATTAATACGGTTATTTATGAGCTTCTTTCTTTATTTTAATCAGTTGTTGTTGGTCTTTGGCAATTGCTGAATTACTTACATCACTATGGTGATGTGCATTGTATCGTATTGTTTTTGAACCTGAAAACGTTCCACAGCGGCCAAATAGTCAACAACAATGATTAGAGATCAAAAACATTTAGTATGAAACGTCAAAATATATACATTAATATGTAATGAAAACATAATATGTCATAAATATGTAAAATCTGATATAATATGTAAAATGCACCAACTATAAAACACATTTACATAATACGAAATTACCCATACATTTGTAAAACATTCCTAATCAAACGTTTAAAAATAAAAGAAACGGATTAAAAATAATTTGAAAAGCACACGTTTGGTTGTATTTGATCGTGCACAAGTTTGTCGACAGTTTGCGCCTTACAAATTCTCCGTCGGTGGTAAAAGTTTCACCTACTGATATCCAGGGCCGTAGTTTAAGAGCAAGTCTAGACTCAAATGGGGCTCATCGTACAAACAGGCGATACCCACGACCAGCTACCGACCACTGCATCGTGCGCCCTCGCATCGAAGTGTTATAAGTCGGCAATCGCCACTGTACCTCAGAAATTGGGGTTAAAAACCACGAAAAGGGGCATCGGTGGTTCTTTTCACACCTGAAGGTGAAAGTGCTCTCTGTCGCTTACGCGTGCTGAGATAAACTGAAGCAGGCGCGCCGCGATAGAAGAGTCTGAGCACATCCGACCGCGTCTTCATGTAGCATAGCGAGAGTAGGCAGTATAATACTGTATGAAAAATGCGCTCATTTTTACTAGAAAATCCTAATTTTCGTAGAAAATGTGTAAGAAAATTAATAGAATAAAAACATTTTGTGAAAACAGCAAAATATGTAATATAGTACTAAACATGTAAAAATAGGTATCGAACAAATTTGGTATTGTGTTAGGACAGCAACGAACCGACAAGATCACAATTTTGAGAACAGTAAAAAAGTAGACAGTAAGAAGACAAAAAATATGTAATTACATTTCAATTCGGTCTCTAACGATAACAACCTCAGAGAACATGTTACTACTTGTTGAATCACAGGTGACATAAGTTTTTGAGAAAGGCGTGGAAAACTTGTGCCACGCTGTGACAAGATCTTACAAAATGTTGGGAGCTATGTGGAAAGATGAATAAATATTTTAATTTTGTGCAATAAGTTTTCATTGCCTAACTAATTTTGTTTTCATTGCAAACGGAACTTGCTTGCATTTCAATTCAATTGTGCCTTATTTTACGTGGCGAAACTCGTGCCATCCATCCATGGTTAGGAAATGTGCCTGGTCTTCTGCCTGACCACGCACATTTCGCTACGCTTCTTTACTTTTATTGTTTAGCGGAGAAAGAAACGAGAAGTCGGATTAAACAGACAATTTGAATTTAGCACAGAGGTTTCTTTTAGGCTGGAGAAGGTTTTTCATTTAGCCCCTCGGACTGCCGGCATTACTTGCTCTCCGAAGGAAGGCGGGGGATTGTTTTTGTAGCCCTAAAAAATCCACGGTCTGACTTGTTCCACCGTAGCCATTTTGTGAATATCCCTCGTATGTTTCTGTGTAGCTTGAGTAGTCGATCTATTTCTGCCCCCCTTGATTTTTCCACGTGCAACGAAATCAGGACACTGGTGTCATGGAAACAGGTGATTAGAGTAATAGAGTTGTCCTTCCATTCTGTGAAGGTAGGTAGAGTGAGGTGATGAGTGAATGATTCGGAATTCTGTTCCTATGGAATACGAGGAATATAAGAGAAGTTAATCACGCTGCAAGCGCATCGTGAAAAAGCCTGGGACTCACAAGAGACAAATTCGAAGCCTTCGGGCTTGTGTTCTTGAGGTACAGCCACATTTCACCAACTTACAGATTTATGAACAAGTTAGGATGAATTATTATTATTCATTCTCGAATAATGTAAAAGAGTTTCCTACACTGAACAGGTTATGCATCCTAGCTGAGATACTACCAATCTTGTGATCCACAGAGCAGTCCAAAGGAGTTCTGTGGTAATCGGTTACGTTGTTAAGTCATTGTATATATGATAGAAGTATCAAAAAACTATTGTCTATCTGTTGTATATTTTTACGTGCTTACATTAAAGACATTCAAATCTATTATTTTTTATTATTACAACAAAATTTCAAAAGGTGTAAAGTATAAAAGTATGAACCCCAAGTTTTACCACAGACAAAGAAAGGAAAAAAAATCATAAGTGGAAACCATAATAAAATGTAAAAAACAATCAAATATAAAAAGAAGAATTGAGTGATTGTATATCTGTTGGGGCCCAGGGAACCTACCTCGGATGACCGGCCTGCATTGGAGAGCTACGCGGCTCCAGAGAGGCAGATCACGTGGGAGCGGGACTCCCCTGTCGCAATCCCAGCTCCAGAACGCGCCAGGAGAGAAGGTCGCCGGCAGAGCGGGCCACCGGACGTCCAACGTCGCCCGTCGCGGACGCACCCTCAAGAGCCAGCCGTGCACGTGTGACGTATGCGGAAAACAGTACGCCAACTTCAGCAGCCTCACCGTCCACAAGCGCCGCCACACGGGAGAGCGGCCGTTCCGGTGCGAGTTATGTCCCATGAGCTTCGTCCAGTCGTGCGCTCTCACCAAACACATGCGCAAGCACACGGGAGAGCGGCCGTTCGCCTGCCCTCGGTGCGGAGTGACGTTCAGCCAGAAACATGGCCTCACCCGTCACAACCGTCACCACTGTCACATACGCTAGAGCGACCTTACCTTTGCGACGTGTGTGGTAGTGATTTCGCTCGTCAGTGCGACCTCGTCGTTCATCAACGCGTCCACACGGGAGAACGGCCGTTCCGGTGCGAGTTATGTCCCATGAGCTTCGTCCAGTCGTGCGCTCTCACCAAACACATGCGCAAGCACACGGGAGAGCGGCCGTTCGCCTGCCCTCGGTGCGGAGTGACGTTCAGCCAGAAACATGGCCTCACCCGTCACAAGCGTCACCACTGTCACATACGCTAGAGCGACCTTACCTTTGCGACGTGTGTGGTAGTGATTTCGCTCGTCTGTGCAACCTCGTCGTTCAACAACGCGTCCACACGGGAGAACGGCCGTACACCTGCCAAATCTGCGGCAGACGTTCGCCTATCAGAGCAATTTCGCTGTTCACATGCGGAGGCACGCAAAGGCGGAAGCAAAACCAATCAAGCAGTGACTGCGTTCGCTGAGTGAAGACATTCAACTAATATTCAGTTTGTTCTAAAACGCTATGACGCTGCGAATACCTTCAAGTATTCACTGAGTGAAAAAATCATTTATCAGATATTTTAATGACTGTAGTAAACACTAGGACTCTGCGAATGCCTTGCGACATTCTGTGATTGAAGAAAATTCCTATAATATTTTAACGTGTGTTCTAAACGCTACGACCAGCGAATGCCTTGTGGTATTCACTGATTGATGAAAATTCATACGATATTCAAATATTTTAA